>CAEMYA010000112.1:3616507-3658918 GCA_903131615.1 Diplodus sargus
GTGTGTGTGTGTGTGTGTGTGTGTGTGTGTGTGTGTGTGTGTGCGTGTGCATGCCAGCTATCCAGCCAGTTATCCATCCAGCCTGCCAGGCACTGACTGTAACCCCGGATTGATGTGCGTCTGAGCGTGAACATGCACTATGCGTGCCAAACCGACTAGAGTAAATAAATAAATGTAGCTGTCGCTCCGGCGCGGCGGCAGTACAAAGCTGCCCCGTTAGCTTGGTGACAGCCCACACAAAGGCCCCTCTGGCCCCACGTGCGGCCATGCAAGCATGGACTACTGCCTCACTGCAGACCCCTGCTGCAGCCTGGGCCTTTTAGGGCTCAGCTGCCCCCCCCATCCTCGTCCCATTAAGAGAGGTAATTCATCTCTGTGAGACTGAGGGAGCTGGTGGGTGTGGGAGTGAGGAAGGGAAGGGAGGGGTCTTTGCTTTACATTGTGTGCTCCGATGGAGGGAGGTGAGGAGCTGTGAATGTAAAAACACTCGGCGGGAATAAAAGCGAGACAAGTGAAAGGGAGGAGAGAGGGAGGGGGGGTGAGAGGAGAGAAAGTGAAGAGGGGTCTGAGACACACTAAATTTAACGGCCACATGGAAATGACTGACCACACACATACGCATACACACACACACACACACACACACAAAGGATAACACTCGCACTCTTGCACACATTATTCACAAACAACACACTCCCTGTCCTTGGAAACGAGGCTGGTATGTGTGTTTATGTGAGCTGTGGGGTGCGCTAATGGTAAAAGTTCAATGTTAGTGCTCCATCAACCCCCAACACACACGCGCGCACACACACACACACAAAGAATAACACTCGACAGGATATCTGGAAATTTAAGTTGTTGGAATTTACCTGTAGTTCATTCATTATTGAAGATGTGTGTGTTTCTTTTTCTTGTCGTAACACACATCAAAACGAGTAACTGTAGGAAAAAAGTTGCCTTCAATCTGCCGGTTTTTGGCTGTGATCACTGCAGCCCAGTATGATGCATTTTGCACTTTAGTTGACTTCAGTCTGTGGGCTCTCACCACCCAGCTCTTCACAGCTTAAAGGGCACTCCGCCAATTTAACACATAAACTGCGTTTCCTGGTTTTTTACGAGTACTAACGCGAAAGGGAAAAAAAAGTAGTGTAAATCGTTTTGTGGCTCCAGAGGACGCTGCGTGAAATGTCACCCAGTGGCTAAATTGCATCGTGGGCAATGGAGGAATTGAAAAGCCATCCGGTGGTCTGGCATTGCACTCTGACAGTTTAATAAACAATGATCAAAATCCAAACAACACGACCGGAGAGATGGCCTTTTATTCATTTCACACATGTTAAATTACCCAAAATGCAACTTAGCCCCTGAGTGACATCACTGGAGGCCATGCATCCGATTACATGCAACTTCCTCTGGAGCCACAAAACGCTTTATGCTACTGTTTATTCACACATGCCATAGTATTCCCCAAGACCTGTTAACACTCTTTAATGTGTAAAATTGGTGGTGTTACCCTACAAATGAACTGGGCCTGCGGTCAAGTCCACTGATATGTGGTATGGCATGCTCCTTACTTAGTGTGATCATTTAAAGATATACGGGCATATTCATACAATGTATCAAATAAAATATCATGAACAGCACATCAGTTAGCAAATGGTTTATGCATCTGTTTAATGATAGTTTAAGTCATTAGCAATGAGAAATTCACTAGCAATTTATTAGCAATAAAAAAAAATAATTAAAAAACAGCTTTTGGGAAATTCCTATTATCGGCTATATATCAATGAAATTATAGCCAGGACAGTAAGTAAAAGCAGAAAACTCAATGAGAGGGAGAACCTTGATCTGAAATATAACTGAGAAGACATAAGCAAAACTATAAACTATCTGCACAGCTAGATGCCACAAGGGTAAGTGAAACTTAGGGAGAGACAATCTATCAAGACAATGAGCAGAGGCTCGGTGTGTTGGCATGTCTCATGTCACACACACGCACTCGCATTCGACTAATGGAGCAGCAGACGCCCTCTGTTTTCTTAAAAACTGGGGAGTTCGCACAAAGTGATGAGGCAGATGAAAAGAGTGCTGAGAAAGTGAGGAGGGAAAGATGAAGGGAGGGAAGGAATGAGGCCTTGGATGAGAGAAAGGAGGAGGCGGCGGAGGAGGAGGAGAGCGAAAGTCCACGGCGGTACCAGCCGCGGGCCTGATTAATGGACACCTGGCTGTGTGGTGTGGCATGCTGGGTAAAAGGGGAGGGAGTGTGGGGTTACAGTAGGGGTGAGGGCAAGTGGCTCTTTATCTGGAGCATCGGACAGTGATGAAACGCTCGGCTTTACAGAGAGCAGAGGTTCCTCCCCGGAGGAAAAACCTGCGTCCACATGCCAGCCGTGCATAGCCTTTAAAAACAAAGTGTGCAGCATCTGGACTCCCTCTAAATGATAGCTCAACCTAATTCAATCAGCCACTTATGTTCCATCTAAACAAATCAAGTAAAGACAGCCTAAGCTGATTGTGTTACTTGAGCGCCACATACAGCTGTGGATAAATGTTAATATTTCCAGTCAATTTATTTTACTTTCATTGAAATAAAATGTTTTTTAATAAGGATGTAATAATAATAATAGTGTAATTTTCATTCGACAAAAACTTTAACACTAGCGTTCATTTAAAGTAAATTACCAAACAAACATAAACAGGACAAGGACCTCATTCTCCCCTTTAACCATCTCGTGCTCCACGTCATGTCTTTAAGGAGTTTACAGACGTTCATTTCATCATACAAACCTGTGTAATGTGTAATGACAAAAAAAAATACCTTGTACCTTGTAAAGACTGTAGAACACTCAAAACAGTGTTTTTATAACTTAAAAACACTTAACTAAAAATATCTTCACCATGGTTCTGCATTCCTAAAGCTCAAAACAATCTCTTCAAAATGGTGAGGAAATGCGTCTCTCTGGTTCAAACGGCTCTCCTCCACATCTTTTTTTTTCTGCCTGACTCTCATTCAGCTGGATGAAAAGCCTCCCCGCGGCTGAGTGGGACTGAGGGTGGCTCAAGGCCGTCTCCTGCCGCCACACCCTCCTTGGGAACCGGGATGTTGATAAAGATTTTTCCCATCTATTGTTCTCCGTTCTCTCCCATGTACACCAGCCAGCGCAGACAACAGACGAGTGTGCCAAGTAGGCAGCGTCTCCCCGGGCCGCTGGTGTCCGGACGGACCGGGAGCCTCCGGCCGCCTGTTATCTTATAGGAAACGGACAAGTCATGAACCCACAAACGCACAAGCCAGATGGTCTCCACAGGGGTTAGGAAGTCCTGGAGAGGACTGATAACTGATGACGCTGCCTTCTCCCTATAGTCCAGGAATCATACGATTTATTTGGATACTGAAATTACCTTTGAGCACTCAGTGATTTACTTTGGCTAAACGTTGTCAGTCTTAAATTTAAGTGTACTGACTACGTTTTTTTCAGTCTTTTCTACACTCACCGTCACTTGCAGGTTACGCATCACTATCATGTCACTTCACCCAACATCTTTCAACTCTGGCAGCATGATGGAGAGAAAACTGGTGGAGTTGAAAAAGGTTAACTGACATCCAAACTAGGCAGTGGTCATTATGAAGAATAGAAGAATGCACCAAAGCACCACAAGTATGGGCAACCGATTCAGTAGTTTCAACTTAATGTGGTTTCTTTATTTAGTTTGTTCAGGCATCAGAAATTTGTGGGGTTTTTTCCAAATGTAAAGAACAGTGTGTGTTGTCATGACTTTCACTACACGATTATATTGGCCAAACATAGCCGGGATTTTGTCTCCAAATCCATCAAACTTTGTTTAACCGTCTAACTTTGTCTTTAACATTGATTTCAATATCAAGATGACTGTAGTATCAAAATATCACGACACCCCATGCACAGTATGTCATTTCCACCACTGGGGTCTTACAATCAAAACAAAGGACATACGTAGCGTAGGATTATGGAAGTTGTTGTCATCATCGTTAAACAGCCACCACTGCTGAGGAACAATCTATCTGATCTCTGACTCAGAGTGAGATGTTTACAGGTGAGGTCACGTGTTAAAGTTTCACTCACATTCTCTGACTTCCTTCCTCACTCTCTCTCGCTCTCTCCAGGAAGGACAGGCGCCCACTTGAGACGCACCGTTACGTTGATGAAACTTGTGGATATAACAAAGGTTGAATTTCAAAAATATACATATATTTTGATGCAGAAATGTTACATATCATATCTTTAAAACGCTCACTTAATCCACCTTTCTTGGCCTTATGATTCCACAGACACCCGGCAAGTGGATATCTATTTCAACTAATGACTATTTCATTTGAGCATTCATATCTGGGCTCAAAAGTGAGTAAAAGCTGCCCGCTCTCACTCCCAGTGCAGTCAGTGGCCCGACACTTCCAGAGTCTGACACTGTCGTTACCTCTTTCATTTGCCATCAGAAACGTCTCTCATATACCACATTATGACAGAGAAGAGATTTGAAACACCAGAAATTAACAGTTTTTTTGTAGCCATGGCACCAAGTTATCGAGTGAATTAAGAGGAAACAGAATGATTCACTTTGGTGCTACTTGTGCTGCTATATTGCATTCGTGTTGAGGCTTTCCAGCCCTTTCTCGTGATAACACGGCATTAGACACACAGACACAGATGCGCGTTCACACGCACACGCAGCAACGTGTCGGGCTTTTATTTTTAGAAAAAGTGCTGACAGCCATCAGGCTGTGTTTTGGGGCTGTGTCACGGGTTTTTTTTTCACACGCTCGAAAAAACAAAAAACAAATAAAAGCCTCCCCTCTGAGTCCACCGACTGCGGTGGTGAGAGAGCGGCAGGTGCATAATTAAAGAAAAACACTTTCCTCGCCTCTCTGCCGGGGAGGGAGGTCAGGGTCACTTCATTATGCAGGCTCCTTCTGTCCTCACACACAGCTATTGGGAGGACTCTGTGTGTGTGTGTGTGTGTGTGTGTGTGTAGAAAAAGGGGGACTTGGGGACTCCTTCACTGTGGGGTTGTGGGGGGGGGTGGAGGCGCAGATGTTTCATACAGACTTCATACAGTCCACGCAGCAGCAGCGAGAATGCAAGCTTCAACAGTAGCTCAGAGAAAAAAAAGTAGTGCAGCTCACCGATGCAGAGGATTCTACTTTTTTTTTCTCACTTTGTGCACAAATGAAGGCACTAAGAAACAAGAGGAAGACAAAGAGGCTTGGACCAGCAGTCCTGGTTGGAGCACGTCTCCAGTTTGGCGCTCTTCCTCAGGCAGCATCCATAAATGCTTTTTCCTGTTCTTATTGCTTCTTAGAGCCTGAATTAGTCCACAAATGTAATAAAAATCTGACATGTAAAACAGCCTACATTCTATATGAAATGTAATAACTTTCTTTTATATAATTCATTTGTCTTTTATATAATATTTATGGCTTATATTTTGGTCTGCCTCTTTGTCACAAGCGTGATAATGATTTCTCCACTAATGATCGTATCAGCCCTGAAAGTTGAGCATCGGGTATCTAGGCTGTATCTATTTGTTCTTTACCGCTGCTTTTATTTTACCGCCCAATTCTCTGCTGACTGTGAATACGAAACATATTACAATCACTGATACAATCGAAAAGCTACAGATTGAACCGGTGGGTCACAGCCTGGGGGTTAGCAGATTATTCGAAAGAGGAGGAAAAAAGAAATGAAGGTGTTTCCACCACACAGACTCAAATGTCCCTGTTTCTTTTTCCTGCAGAGTGCTCCATACCTTCATTTCTACAGAACTCTAATATCTCCACCTGCTACAACACACTTCTACTTAGGAATGTAATGTGATGGAATGTAAAGAATTACATTTACTCCAGTACTGTACTTGAGTCCAGTTCTAAGGTTAGCCTACTTGTATTCTGTTTTCTGTTACTTTATATTTCCACTCAACAACACTACATTATATTGTACCTTAACAACTTAAGTTACTAGTTACTTTTCAGACCACATGCTGTATCAAAGCCAAAGCAGAATACTTTCTTATTACTTTACAGGTATAACTTGTGTACTTTTGTTACTAAGTAGGATTTTAAATGAAGCACTATGACATGTAAAGGAGCATTCATACATTGCCTTATTGGTATTTTGACTGAATAAAAGGTCCTAATTCTTCCTCCACAACAGCATAATGAGCACTTCTAGTAGTTTAATTAGCAGCCTCACACCGCTTCATTACAATCTTATTTAAGCAAAATTTGAAACACATAACTTTACTCATAATGGAATAGTTTTACAGAAAGGTCTTTTCTACTTTTGCGCCGTTAAAGATTTGAAAACTTCTTCCATCTGTGATGTTTTAAAAAGACCGGTTATTCTAAGGGAACTCTGTCGGCACCTGTTGCTGCATCACACAGCCGACGCTCACACTGTCTTGTCTCTGATGCTGCAGTTCAAGATTTCACTCCCCCGAAGGACCATCCGTGCATCCTCGTGTAATTGTGTGTTTTAGAGGCATGCTAAAAGGGGAACGGTGCGTTCCAGGCAGAATAAAAGCGGCGAGACATCCTGACGCGGCGTGAGAGCCGTCACAGGTGTACATGCACTTTGAATTCAACTCTACTCACTGAGAGACAGCAGCAGCCACGTGATCCCCATCGTCGCTCTCATCCTGTTGCAGCTCGTTTCTTCTCCGAGATGTATGTATCCTTCATGCAGTGCCGCGCTACAATCCTCACTCTGGATCTGGAGCTGTTTCAGGGGATGATGAGCCCGAATCCCGAGTCCTGTCACGCCTCTCTCCTTGAATTTGTATCTCAAGTAAATGATCTCGCCGGACCTATTGTTCACTTTTTTCTTCTTCTTCTCCTTTTAAACTGAAAGCCAAGAATGCTTTTGTTTGTCTCTGCTGCTTCTTTCTCTCCACTCTCTGCAGAGTTTGGGATTTGGGGGGGGGGAGAGTATTTCTGCGTCTCCTTGGCGGTGCTGTTGTTGCTCTCTCTCCCTCTCTCCCTCTCTCTCTCTCTCACACACACACAGACGGCACACACACACACACACACACGGTGGATTGGTGCTGTATTGTGCTCAGTCAGTCCTCAGTATGTTCAGCTGTTAGCAGCCAGTTTGGCAGACCAGGAGCACTGCCCATTCCCCCCAAACTGTCCCTGCCTCCCTTATCATGAGGAACCAGGGGCAGACCCAGTCTGGTCCAATCCCAGTGCTCCGGGCTCTCTGCTGGACATTTTGAATAACAAAGGAAGCTGTGAGACAATGTGTTCCCCTGGTTTTGATTCTTTCCTAAAATGGTCCATGGCTCAAGGACGCAGGGTGAAGTCACATCAGCGCTGATGTCATTTGATCAAAGGAGAGGCCTGTTCACAGTCCCAGAGTCAGCTGTCTTCGTGTTAACGTCCTCCGAACACTGTCACACGAATACAGGCAGAGGTGTAACGTGTGGCTGCTGAGCGCCTGCAGAGCTCTGGACCTAGCACCTGTAACAAAAAGGAGGACTTATCTCCCCCATGTTGCTCAGTAACGTTGGGAATGAGGTCTCTTTAAAGTGAGCCAGGTCCTTTCTCAGGGGTCGGGGGGGGTTATCTGCAGCATAATCACAGGATACACTTAGGGGTAAGATTTGGATCAGATTCAAACTTAGACACTCCACCATACAAATTTCATTTTGGATGTGTGGACTAGGTTTAGTAGCAATGCAATGATTCATATTTGCAACAGATTATACCGTATCCATCTGATCTTTCGGGAAAATGTGTCATGTAAGGTAAACTGCCTTGCCTAAAAATGCAATTCATGCGACAGTTGGTGTTCTCAGTGTTCACATTAAGGTTCAGGGTTCATGTGTCTTTTACCGTGCAACACAGGGCTGTAAGAGAAAATGAAAAAGGGGAAATACGGGCACGACGATTAAAAGAACGTCTCCCGCCAAGTAAAACTCTGTTCTCTTCATTCGCATCGTCGAAAAGAATCTGATTGTTCGTCACTTCAACATCACTGTCCTGTGGCGTATATCAACACAACTGATATGTGTGATAGGAGCACTGCAGGTTTAAATTCTGCGTGGCTTGTCGGTGTTTTCCTATAATGTTGTCAGCAGGCCCCACACGGAATCTGCAGCCACCTGGTTGTCAGGAGCAGTGAAGAGCTGTCACAGTACAGCTGCTGCAGCCGTAGATCCATGACAGCACAGAGGGGACGGGAGGATAGAAGATGTTATCGGCAATCAGAATAAAAACAACTCTTGATTAGTCGATCGCGGTGAATTCCAGTTTATCAGGATAATCATGATTAACTTCTGTGGGCGACTTGGAAAAAGCTGTCTAGCCTGATAAATTAGAGTCTGTTGATTTTTTTGGATTCGTGGCGTCATTCATGGCAGAACTGTGCCTGTTGTGAGAACAAGTCAATGTGTAGATACTACAGATTCCAAATTCGAGAAGGGCAAGGAGATAGGAGAATAAATAATAATGTTTCTAAACAAAATGTCTAATAAATGGATTCCAGTATGTTTCCACATCAACCAGCACCACCAGGCAGAGCAGCTGCAGCGGTGTTGTGCACAGCAAAATGCATCCTGTGAAATGTTTCACCATCTCCTCTTTTTGTTGTATCTGCATTTCTCTAAATTGTCGGTGCATAACTTGACTGGACCAACGCGAACCAACTGCTCCAGGGTGTTTTCATGCAAAATGATTATAAAAGGGAGCTTTTGAGTAATTATGATATGAGCGTGCCATCATTTGGAATAATTCTACACTTCGACAGATATTCTGTATCCTATTTGCACCTTTCTTCCCACTTGTTAAAAAACAATAATGTTACCTGATCGGCTCAATTAAACATTTTCATATCAATTGGCATTAACAAAAGAAAAATGGCTTCTTTCCATTTCTTTCTTTTTTTTGCATTTGAATAAAGATATCATTCATACATACTATGGAACACTGAGGTGGTGAGCCATCATTAGTTGTGTCTTTTCCTGTGCTGGGAGTTTTAAATGATGAATATTCATTTGTTCCGTTTCCATTAACTCACAATGATGCTTAATTTACTCTAGAAATGGGCACACCGGTCCAGCTGGCCTTGTGTTTGACGTTTGGATTAAAGTCAGGCAGTTGGGCCAGATTGTCGCCCCTGCAGGAACCACCGAGTTGACTCTGTCTCTTGTAGCCATGCAACGGATATCCACAAACATCCCGGGAATTGCTTTCAGGGCACTTTTACTATGCCTCCATTCACTTAGCTCCAAATCTCCCTTGACTGACGGGTCATGACTGGATTTAATCCAGATCCTTCTCTGAATGCAAAGCGCAACAACAACACCAGTTAGATGATTACAAAGTCTTCTTAAAATCACTTCGTAATCACCGAACTGCCGCTGAGCCTTCGGGGACGTGACTCGAGCTTTACTGGCTGTTGATGGGAAGTCTGAGAAAAGAAAATAGGAGAGATAACATCAGGGGTGTGGAGTCTTTTCCTGGGTGTTTCCTTCCACTGGAACAGTCAGGACTCATTAATAAAAAAAGCTTCAAAGACATACCCACAACATGAGGAGTCATGCTCCGACTGCAGATCTTCAAAACTTAACACTTAAAGATCTCAGGATTGCTGTGTAATTGTGTATCTGGATTTGCATTAGTTCACTAATAACGCTGTACAGCTTGACTATACTGTGTTACTGGGAGATAATGAATACCCTGAAGAAGTGATGGCCAGTAGAACTGTTTCTGATCTGTAACGTGGGCTTTCATATCATTGCTACAATCAGTATTTTTTTCCATTAACAGCCACTCAGCTCACCATTTTGGCTTCAGTACAGGAGAACTTTGCTATACCAGGCAGCTGCCGTCAGTGAAAATGCTCTGATAGTCCCAATGTACACTACCTGGCCGTCAGCAAACAGCAGAGACAAAGTTTAGCGTCCACCTCATGAACATAATGGAGCATTTAGCGACACATATGCTGCCTTGAGAATGCCGCCGGTGCGTCAGTTACTGCTAGTTAGACCAAGCAACGGAAGTACCACCCATAATTGTTTCCCCAGTAACCTCCCCAGGACACTCGTGGAGAGATTATGTTAACCCAGTAAAGAAACAACATTTGGATTTTGGACTTTGTTTTAAGTCAGGACAGTGGTCCCCCCACCCCCAGTGCGCTCCGGGGGTCACAACCTGAGAACGCTGGCAGCAGAACCTGGGAATCCTAAGGCCAACACAAACAGACAGCATGCAGGGTTTCTACTGTGAATTTGGCCACAGCTAAAACTCTAGTTACACCTGGCTCAGATAGCTATTACAGATTCATTGTGGTTGATGTTTGACTCACATTTCAGAGCCCGATTCAGCCGTATTGAAGCAAAGAAGTTGGTATCACCTGATTGGATTTTAACGTCGGGGTGTCCTGGTTTCTCTTTATGACATATTTATTATTATAAAAGTGTAAACAACTGACTTAGCTCAGTCAGATTAGCGCTCATGAATGTCTGAGCGCGTCTTGCATGCACGACTGCCAGCAGCCGTCCACGCTCCTGCAGCTGGTCAGAGGAATGTCGTGTTAGCTCTAGTGCTTAAAGAGCAGTTTGGTCCTGGAGCTCCCTCGTAGATTTCACCCTCCATTACCTCCATGCGGCCTGGACGACGCACCTTATCAGCCTGGCTGGATCCAGGACAGACAAGGGTGTACATGCGCATCAGCAAGTTCACTGGAACGGAGAGAAGATGTCAGCTGGAGGGAGGGAGAGAGGGAAGGATGTGCCACTGAGCTTCCCGAATGTGACTGATTCTAGAGTCACTTGTCGCTGGTCTGCCTGTCGGCTGTGACTCAAGAAGGAAGGATGTTCTCCGTCCACTTTGATGTCAACTTTTCCACTAATAGACTGCTGATCACGACCGCTTTGTGTCTGAGGCAGCTCATCGGCTTTTGACACTGTTATATGAATCGTTTGGGGGCCGACAACAATGCCGATGTTTTGTTTTTTTTAGCTGAATCCAGTAAATGGCCTAAATTTGAGCACCTCAATCAAAAACAAAATACGGTGGCAACTTCGGCTGTTTGACTGGAAAAAAAAAACATGCCTGGAGAAACAAAAGACAAGTTTGCTGGAGATACAGGCTCATAAATCTACCCCTCCATCTGCACCGCATTCATGTTCGTTGTCATATGAAAACATAAAACTCAGCCTTCTAACAAAACTCTGTTTTAATGAGAAAATTGCTCACTTCCCAAATTCTGAAATCATTTTGTGCTCTGTCCGAAGGCTGCAGATGGTATTTCATAAGTTAAGCCAGATCAATTTAAAAGTTGCGGAAATGTGAAATTGTGATCACGGATTTGTTCTTTATCCACTACTGCCCTGGTGCCCTATCAGTTAAACTACTGTATGCTACGTGAAGTGGTGGACAGCTAGCTGGATGCGTGATGTCGACACCAAACATCTGAAGTCATTCTTTTGAAGTAAAAAAAATGATGTTGTATTCAACACTAATGCATTTTCTATTCATCTGAACCTATTTTTGTCTTTCTTCTGCTGCAACAATCCAATTTCGTCTCTGGGGATCAACATGATACCATCATCCTGTCTTGTCTTGTTACGTGAGGCAGCAGAGGCACTGGGACAATTGCACATGAACGGCTACATATAATTGTATGCAACTTCTATATTGTTCAAGTTTTCAAGTTGATTTTGCACTGTTACAATCTTTGACAGCCTTTCCTTTCTGCTTACCACAACCAACATTCTGATTGTATGCAGGCTATCATGGGCAATCACGCACAAACACATTGTTGAAAGTAAGCATGTGAGTCATGATGGCAAAATGTGGTCCTGGATACATCTGTTGTGGCAGGAACTAGCAGTTTGTCTGGCTTTAGATGGATCTGGTCCCGTACAATAACGTCACAACAATGCAAAGCGCATTCACAAAACTTCCACCAAGTTTGAAGGCGGGTGTGCTTCCACCCTCGAGTAAGTACTCATGTAATAATTTAGTGACGACGACTAACTGGCCAAGGATCAGAACATGAACATCCCATCGCAAGAACGTCTTTTGTTATAATTATTATTACTAAAATAAAATATATGATATAAGTATAAATATAATTCAGCTGATCTGTGTTTTCTAATGTTTTAATGTGTTGAAAAACTAGATTCTACAATATTTCTACATTCTATGTATGTTATTTTATTTTTTCCTTCATTTTTGGCCATATGTTATTTCTTTTCAAAGTACTTCCTTTCAGGTTCCAAGTCCATTACACATCAACTGAAAATAGGTTGTGTGAACACACCCAAGTCTTTGAATTTTCCTTGAGTTTTATTTCTTTTTTAAGTTTCGAGAAACAAATCTAAACCACGTCACTCCAAAAACAAATCCAAATTCGAGAAACAAATCCAGAGGTGATACTGTAATCTTCCATTGATAGCTTAATGGATGAAATTCTAGATCGGCCACATTACTGGTGTTAAAGAAATAAAACAAGACATAAACCATCAAAATAAAGTACACTGTCAGTTTTTTAGTCTCTCTGTTGAGGAAGGGAATCTCCATCCCATCGGCGATCATACTGGCTCATGTCAGACCAGATATACATGTGTATGTCAGTGTGTGGTGTGTGTGAACGGCCAGAAAACTGCTGGCGGCGAGCCTTGCCCTCTCGTGTCTGGCGTTTGGAATTCCTCAGCCGTGAGCTCAGCCGCTGTATGCCGGCCGGTGGTTTTGTCCTCTCTCTGGGACCAGGGCAGCGCTCGCTCCCTCCCTCGGCTCATTAGCCTGTTACAATGAGACGGGCATGCTAGGAATGTGAGAGTGCATTCTTCCTCGTGCCCCCCCCCCACAACTCCCCAACAGTAACCTCCTCAGCACCTCCCGGGTCTCCTTTAAAACACCCTACAGTCGTCCTCTCTCCTCACACTCCTCCTCATCTCACATAGCATCCCCCTTACACATCTCTCCTCCTCACCGGGCTCAAACCTCCCACCGCGGTGAGGTGCTCCTCATCGCATCTTTCCCAAACTATCATAGCTTTCCTGAATTCTCTTTGGACATGGTACCATCCGCAGGGGAGATAAGACTCTAATCCTCCCCAGAATTTAGTACATTCTTTGCGTCAGCCTCAGCAGATTTACTGTGGCAGCATCAAGAGCGAAATATTTCTTTTCTTGTATAAGTTTGACCGATAGCTGTAACACATACTCAAACCCTTGGTTCATCGCTCAAGATTTCGCTATGTTCTCTGTGTAGCAGCCACATAGACACAGCGCTCATTCTTTTTTTCTTTCGGTGCATAAACAGGGAAAGGAAACTGTAATCTAGCAATCTTGGAACCGTAGTCTATAAAGGAAAGGAAAGGAAAATCAACAGAACGGCAGCAGAGACCAATCCAAGACAAAACATTTCTACAGACTGAAAGGTGAAGCCACGGCTCACGTTTACCACCCTTTGCAGTAGAAGTCTACTCGGCATCAAAATAAAAAATAGATCCTCATATTAATGTAGGATATTTACTATGATACATTTAGCCTACTGTAGTTGTTACAGCCCATGACAGCTGGTATTGTTGTAACATATAATAATAATATCAATAATCTTATAAAGACATGCTGAATCAGCACTGGATGGACAGACAACAATCATCTTCCCTCCCGATGGTCAACTGCTATCCCTGGAAATAACAAAGTTGTGATTTCTGATGCCAGCTGTGTTGGTCTGATTTATAGACCAAATGAAATGACATTTATTCATCCCTTCTTGTAGTCAAACATAATGCAAACATGGTTTTTTTTAATGTGCTGATTCTCTCCTGTCATGTTCTTCCATTACACCATGCACAGTTATCTGGCTTTACGGCTGGTTTCACCTGATGTCTTAGATTAGACAGGACTGATTCAAACTATGTTGAGCACAGATCAGCCACGACATTAAAACCCGCCGATAACGCCGATCATTTCGTCGCAATGCAGTGTTCAGCTGGGAAAACATGGGTCCTGGCATACGCGCGAATGCCACTTGACACACACCACCCACCCCCAAACACTGTCGCAGACCAAGTACACCCTCTCATGGCACCAGCACTCCAAGAAAGCAGTGCCCCCCCACCTGTGGCAGGACACCCTGCCCTGCCACTGCAAAAAACTGCTCAAGAATGACCCAAGGAATGTGACGAAGAGCTCGAGATGTTGACCTGGCCTCCAAATTCACCCGATCCCCCTTTGGTATCTTCGACTATGAATCTTTTGAGTTCTGTTGAGGGTTTGAACAAAGTTCGGCTCCGTCGCCTTCTCTCTTGACAGACGAGGACAAACTCGCTGATTCCAAGTTGCTGTGTTGCACTCAATAAAAATGTTTGAACACTATTTCTCTCGCTTGCTGTGTGAATGTGGAACAGCTCGTGGTTCTCTCTGGGAAGAGTTTGCATGTTTGCATCGTGTTAAGCTGTGTGGACGAGCAATCAGTCAGCAGGGCAATGTCTAAAATTGGGAATTTCAAATCTGTCATCAGGTCTTCGGTGTTTGCTGCTCCGCTCTGCACGGCATGCAGAGTGTGGGAGGAACCCTGACATGAGAGTGATGATAAGAGGCAGAACACTCACACCTTGTTATCAAAAGCCTGGTACCAAGTGGAGCGGCATCTGGAGCCGTAAGTACAGTTTGTGTGTGTGTGTGTGTGTGTGTGTGTGTGTGTGTGTGTGTGTCTCTGAAGAAGACAGAGGTTTTTGGTTCAGGGTCGAAAACCTGTTTCCTCTGCTTTGAATGCGAGAAGCTTTGTTGTTAACCCTCCTTCCTTTGGTTCACACCGCCGTGCAAGCATCGTCCCCTCTCAAAATGGTAGGGGAGGAACGAGGGGTCAGAGGTCAAAGGGAGGAAGGAGGTGACGTAGGATAACCTAAGAAAGGAGTGGAGGGATGGCGGGTGGTGTGTGTGTGTGCGTGGGTCCCGGAGGAACATTCTCCAGACGCAATGCCTGAGAGGAAGCTATCGGGGCCAGGAGCCTCGGAGGAATCTGTGACAGCAGGGGTCAAGCTGACAGACAGATAGCTATACGTGCCTGTGCACCAGTTTATCCGGGGGTGCTGCTCCATGGCTACATCCCTGACTGACACCACAAACTGCTGTTCGTTGCCGCCGCAACAGGCATCACTGTCCGCTGCAGTGTTCCCTGATGAATAAGAGAAATCTCCAACTCACCTTTTCTCTGGCAAACATCAGCAGCAACGTGATGCAGGACAGGTGAACTGGTGTGCTTAGGACTATATGGAGAACTTTGCACATGACAGTTGAGCTCGACACTTTCTTTTTTCCGTTCATTTAGGTAATAGCATCTGACAAAAAGAAGTGTGCAAATAATCGAGCTTTAGACGAAATCACACACAAGAGGAATCGGGAACGAGAAGTCCCAAACCTCTCAAAATAATGGAACATCTGCGTATTGACTTATATGACAGCTGAGCAAACTTTGTCTGCCGATGAAGACTGTGTGGTATGGTTAAAATCTCGAGATACAGTAGAAAGTGTGAATAAATTATTGTTATTTTTTTTTATCTGGTGACAGATGTAAAAAAAAAAAAGAAAAAAAAAAGAAGCAACAACAACAAAATCTGGGGTGTTTGCGGAACTCTCCAATAACAGTGTTCTCGCCTGACCACAACAGGTCAATTGTCAGGACGGCATGACATCCAAGACATCCTCAAACCTAAATGACTGAATGGGTCATTTGCCAATGAAACCCAAAACAACATGACTGTTGCATTGTACCATTAACAAGTGTACCAGAGCTTTGTATTGAGGTTGCAGTTTGGTTAGGTCCAGGCACAAAACTGCTTGGTTAGGTTCAGGGAATGATTGTGGTTTAGGTTAAAAAAAAGGAAAAATCCCCCGCAAATGTGCAAGAAACTTATGTTACTTTATGCACATGACATAACTTTACTAAGTTAGTTAGCCACTGCATTTCATTCTACACCAGTCACAGATAACGGTCTCCTGGGTGAAAGCCACAGGTTTGCACTGTCCAGCCGGTCCTTCTCCCCATGTGGATTTTGGCACTTACTGAGTATTCCTCACTGCCCTCAACCTAACAATTTACATGTAGCGAAAAGCCTGATATCCGATATATTTGTGGTGGAATGGTAAAAAATGGCAATTGCAATCAAGATCTCATAATGAAACTGCAATCAAATTTGGTTAGCGTGATATTCATTCTGATGGGAAAACGCTCCATACATTTTATTAAGCCGCAGTAAAACTTGAACTTGGACTTTCAGTCTTAAAGCTGTTATTTATAGAGCGCCTTAAATATCACAAAGGGACGGGTGGATGGGGAGGAAGAGCAGTCAAATGGGTAAAGCTGCAGAAAAGGAGGAAAAGGAAAGGGAGGAGGCTGGGTTGTATCCTCGTCGGGAGCAGCTCCTGAGACAGAAGATCGATGTGCAGACAGTTTATTGTAAGTGTCTATTTGTCTGTCCGTCAAGGAATGCATGGGCTCACGGGCAGACGCCGCAGTGTGCTGTTTGTTCACAGGGTGAGGGGCGTCTCAGGAAACAGCCAACAGGGGCTTCCCGGGGAAAAATGCGAGGGGCGATCCCCAATGTTCTATAGCAGGAAATGAGCCACGTGGGCGTGGGTCTGACGGAGAACACTTCCATGGCCCCGAGGTGGGGCCACCCACAGGAAATATGACATTTCAAATTTACATTACATGTGCATTGAGGTATTTAGCTTATCAGGAGGCACAGTGAGTACAATTAAGACCAATGTCCGAGATCGACCAAGATTACACAAAACGAATGGCAGGATGTGAATGGTTCACAGCCTAAACACTTCCTGTGACTGTAAAATTATATTTTGATGATGAAAAAATGTTGTGTAGAATATATACAAAACTAACATTTTACACATGGTATATAATATGTGTGAGGGGGAGAAATTTGTTTCAACTGGCAAATAAAAATGTTTGCCTGAAGGTGTCGAAATGCTACTTCTTGGCAGCCTTGCTAGTTTCTATACTTGTGGGGTAATCAGAAAAAAACCCATAACGCTGTACTTAAATAAATTGTAAAACTTTGCAGCAAAGCTTGGAAAAAAGTGTCTGCTTGTTCATCTGCCTGTCTATATAGACAACAAGATGGTGTGATCCGACATGCAACAACATGACTAATTCTCATACAACTGAGGATCTCTTACAGTCTCTTCAAGAAATCCTCAGGCCGTTTTTTGGATGAGCACGTGTTGAGGGGAAAAGCAGGCTGTGAAGGAGCACAGGAACACAAGAACACAGGAGGGAAACAGCAAACACAAAATCCAGAAAACACATAAAAATCAAGGAAAAGAGATCAACGATTTTTAAAATAATGCTCGACAAGTCGTTCTAAAAGTTGTGTTTCCCCCACCATTAACAAAAGTCCTGGACTGAATAAGTCTGTTTTCTTTTATCCGTCTGTGTTTCTGGTTGTTGCGAGTTCATGGAGTGGCGAATGACTCGGTTGCAGTCGTCCACAATGTGATCTCCACGGAACTGCACAATGCCATGGACAGCTCAGCATCCTACAGACACAGCTCTGCAAGCTCCCGCGACATATTTTAGGAATTTACTTATATCGCAAAAGTCCAAAGCATTTGATGGTTAGAGCTCTCAAATGTGGGTGATTTGTTAGTTATCATTAACTTGGTTATATGAAGTTACATCAGCAATTAGTCAGTTAATTAAGAAATGAAAAAGGCCTTTTGTGATTCTTTTAATGATTTTATGATTAATATTTTGTTTACTTGTAATCTTGAGAGCTATTTTGTCCCCTTTAGCGGGCGCTGATGACTGCCCAGAGTCTCATCGTTACTGCCAAGAAGGCCGCCGGTAGTATTGCTTGTGCCCACTCCAAGAGATGATTTAGAGGGTTGGAGGGGTCTTTCTGGGCCCTCCCATGAGCCAGGGCATGGAACATGACCCAGGCTGAGGTAGTTAGCATAAGAGTTGCTGCTAATTCAATTTTATCACCTTTGGACAGGGGCTAGCTGCTAGCTTAGTATACAGACTGTTTCTAGTCTTTGTGCTAAGCTAAGCTAAGCTATCCGGCTAAAAGCTCCAATTTGATATTCAATGGAAAGACATGAGAGTATTATCAATTAAAAGTAAGCAAATAAGCGTAGTTCCCAAACTAATGAAGCAAATTGAACTTTGATGATCCAGTCTCCGTAAAATAAATGTCCAAAGGGTGTCTTAAAGCAATCTGAAAGCTTCTTACATTGACACCATGCAGTTGAAGTAACAAAAATAAGACAAACTCCCTATGTAGATGGCTGAAGTCTGTGCCAGTTTAATCCAGTGTTTAAAAAAACTCCCCCAAAAACGACTGGTGATCTATGAACCGTTAACTTATCTCCAGCTGGCATTTGCAGAAACTGGGTTAACAACATCAGGTGGGAGTTTCCAGGTAGAGTATCCAGTCAGGGTGAAGTCACGCTGAACAAATGAGATCTCTATATGATTTATGGCCCTTTATCCTCTTGTGTCGCTCTGTCTCATCCTGGTTTGTCTGACTCTGGGTGACGGTGTTTGGGTTGGCAGACGGTGTGCGGAGAGGACAAACAAGGACATAGAGGGTCAGTGGCTAAATGCTCGTAAATTGTGCCCGTCTTGGCGACGTTTCAACCGCTTGCTTCTTTGGCAGGACAACAGGTATAATCTCAGTAAGTGACACCGTTGGAAAAGCTGGCAATTTAAAAGATTCAGATGAATCACCACCACCGTCTTATAGTCTGGATCGTCTTATCTTTCATAATATGTTTTGGGGTGAACATTGGATATGACTATGTAGTTTCAGGCACATGACTCAGGCCATAGGTGTACATGAGCCGGCAGAAAAAGTGAGCGGAGTAATAAAAGTGTACTGAATCCAGCCCCTCAGTGACCTGCCTGCCCTCCTCATCCAGGATGGAGGGTTGAACTCTGGCTTCATGATGGCACGCTGCACTGCTGCCACTTTAGGTGTGTCTATTTTCTTTTTGTCTGAGATATTTCCTTATTATCATGCAAAAACCTCATTCAGATTTTTTAAAGCAATGTTAATGTTTTGAGAGGCCTTGATAAATCTTTCATAGTATTTTACTGATTTTCCTGCTATTATCTGTTTTTTGTGCATGTCATAATTTCTTTCAATCATTTTATAGTAAGGTCTGTTGATTATTTCACTTTAAGGGAGCTAAACTCACAGAAACACACTGTGTCCGATACACAACCCATCTTTATTTCTTTTCTCACACATCCACATATACCTCGGCAACTGAAAAGGTTACTTTTCTCCAAAACGACACGTATCACTGTTCCCAAAACGACGATCCATTTCTAGGATAAAACACATGCTCACACCCCACGACCTGGAAAAAGTCATTCACGCATTCATCTTTTAGATAAGGCGTGAGGATCAGTAACTTCTTTTAAATCACTTCTTAAAACCCATTTTTATAGACCTGCCTTTATGTGATGTGGTCCTTTTATTTATTTTTACTCCAACCATCTTGAGTTTCTCATTTTAATCTATCTGTTCTACTTATTTTATCTATTTTATTAATTCCATTTCTTTTATTTCGCCTACTCTATTCCATTTCTGTTTTTTACTCCTACTTTATTCATTTGTATCATTGCCTCTGTTACTTCAATGATTGCATGCAATATATATTTTTATCGTCCTTTGTATTTGTATTAGTATTCTGGCTTTGTTTTGTCAAAGCACTTTGTAAATTCTGTTTCTAAAACATCTATACAGATACAAATAAAGTTATTAAGAAACGTGGCCCTTGTACCGTAACAGCGACACACACACTGGACCTTGACCATACGGTTTAGTCTCATTTTTTGTTTCTTGTGACCACAAAGTTCTCCTTCAGAAGCTTTTTTTCCTTTGTCCCAATGTGATCAGCAGCAAACGTTAGTTGAGCTTTACAGTGCAGTCTCAGATCCTGTTGGTGTATAACACACTCGACTGTGGACAGGTATTTCTTTAAAAAAAAAAAAAGTTTTCAATGCGCTTTGACCTTCCGTACACAGGTAGATGGAGTTTCAGTTCATCGAAAACAGAGCTTTTGGAGAACTCCTGCCAGGGTGAAGAAATACAGAAATGACTTTTTCAGTTTCCTATGTGTAAACAGTTTTTTTGACAGACTTGTAACTGGCAAATATGGTGGTTATATTGCCATCTGTTGGTTTAGCATGTGCTTGACATCACTAACTTTTCGTTAAACACCGTTGTTGTTCATGGGAATGTTTTTGAAACCAGAGGAGGAAAAAACATTTTTTAAAGGCAATTCTTTCTCAGAGAATGCTCATATTAATGAAAATCCATACCACACTTTCACTGCTATCTTGCACCAGTAGACTGACAAGTTCTTATGTATCCTTCTGATCTTCTCAGAAGACCCGCCCAACTCAGCCTCTGATTGGTTGGCTATGTTGGTTGTTAACACATACAGTAACACAGTCCATTTTTGGCATTTCATAAGATTTAGTTTTGCAGCAAAACACTCTCTGGCCTCCATCCTGGTCTTCTGCTGCTCCTCCTGAGTCTCTCATCCTCCAGAGCCACTCTTCATTAAGTGTCTCTGTAGAGCAGACAGGCAGGTTGCTGCCACCCTGCCTGTCTCCTCTACCCAACAAGCCCAGAGACTTTGCAGTCACACTAAACTTCTTTATCAGTCTATTTCAATATGTTTTTACCTGCAGCCTCTGACCTGCAGTTTAAACAAAGTTTGAGTGCACTTGGATTGTTTCATGCGATAGATAAATTAAGATGAACCTCAAACATCGCTTTTGAATTTTTATTCAAAGGATTTACATAACATTAAAGCACATGGTAAATCGTGTGAACTTACAAAAGAGCTGCATGATCTGATGTGACAGTATCAACGTGGCTTCTCAAACAGAGAAGGCGTTCAAAAATAAGCATTCAGTACAACACTTCCCCCATGCCCCCCTCCCTGCCCCAAAAGAAGAAAATGCATAAAAGCAAACACATTAAACACACACACACACACACACAAAGAATTTCACCACTAAATAATGAATAAGACTAGCCTTTAAAATAAAGCCTCAATTTCCCAGCTGGTCTGGATGCACTCCAAAACATTTGGTACCTCACAACTAGAAACTACACTTTCTACTGAACAGGTAGTGATTTCTCTGTACATGAGGGTTTCTGCAGACGCCTCTCCCCCTCCTCCCTGTCCGTCTGACAACCTTTACCCTGTGGCGAGGTCAGAGGTCATCCGGCGAGCGTGGGCCTGGTATGGAGCCGCTGTGTTCAGGCTCGGGGTAAGGCCTCGTCATGAAAACTGGATCTGCTGTACAGTGGGAATCTGCAACACAGCCACAGAGTTTAGTTGTAGACGGTGTGTTTAATATGTAGCATATTTATAATCCCATCCAGATCAGTGTATTTCAACCAGTGGCCCGCTGCTGCCTCTGTGTAACTTACCTGTTGATATGAGGTGGTGTACACCATGACGTTCTGCTGCTGACCATCTGCTGTGATAATCCCTGCTGGCAGTGGATTTGCTGATCAAGAGAGAAATTGTATATTAATGAGACTGAACCTCAAATGTAAAAAGCAACACAAACATTATGAGATATATGTCGAAAGAGGAGGAATGAAAACAAACATTAGCACTTACTGAAGCTATCCTCTGTGAGATCCTCTCCCAGGCTTTCTCCCACAGCCACCCCTGGAATCCCCTTCTCCCCCTTCATGGCCTGGAAAAACAGCAGAGAACATCACACATGTGAGCAGTGCAACATCTGGAATTTGTAACAGTGCGGTGAAGCTACAAACTACACTAACAGAAAAGATATACAGTGTTGGGAAGATTACTTTTGGAAATATAGTTGGTTACAATGCAAGTTGTTGAAAATGTAATAGTAGTGTAACTATTTCAATTACTTTCTCAAAGTAATGTAACTAATTACATTTGATTACATTTTGATTACTTTTCTTAATTTTGAATGAAATCTCTCAACTGTTAACCATTTTCACATTTTAAGACCTATAGCGTGATAAACCTTTCAGCAGTACTTAAGACTACATAAAAACAACATAATAAAAGACTCAACCAGACTGAACTTCTGTAACTTTTTTACAGAAGCGACAACGGGCTGATTTCAGCCAAGAGGAGCAGGTTGTTTTAATGGAGAGAGTATGCGCGATACAAAAAAGCCTGATCACAGGCAACAGTGTTGCTGCAAATATGACAAGAGGAGGCTGATTTGAATTTCTGACAGCTCTACATTGAGCTGCTTTTGAAGATGAAGCTTTAGAGCAACAACAACTGTTGTTTTAAACTGTGTTGTATATTGTTGTCATATATTTCACTGATCGCAATTATAAAATGCCAGTGTGTGTTTTATTGAAAGCGAGGCTGGGTGTGCGGATGAAAATAGGTTACAGTGGATTTTTTAGGTGCCGTAGCTACAAGCAAATCTCATGTTGTCTCTGTACAAATACCTTTTTAAATGTGAGAAAACAGAGTAGACCTACTCAAGATTTACGTTTGGGCAACACATTAATTTATTCATGGCCACATTAAGTTAAATGATCTGTCCTGCTGCGAGCCCACAACTTCTTTCAGTGGTGACTGACTGTATATAAAAGTAAATAGGCTATAGCCTAATAAATGACCTCCTGACTAGAGCTGCACAATTCTGGAAAAAATGTGAATCACTATTTTTTTTGCTTAGAATTGAGATCACGATTCTCTGGCACGATCTTTTTTCACAAAATGTTAATTGCACTGATGAACTTGAACAAAACAAAACAAACACTGTAGTATGGCAGAGGAATATTTCTATGCCTCTGCCAAAGCAATGTTTTTTGTTTTGTTCAAGCTCTATCATTGGATGAGAAATTATTTTTACAAAAGTAAAAAAAAAAAAAAATTGTCTCCAAGATGTGAGGGCATCCTTTAATACCTCATGTTGTACAGTGTTTAGTGGGGCCGTATCTTGGCTAGGTGATATGTGATAGCTGCTGCGATCGGCTTTCTAAAACGGAGGAGTAATATTCCTCCTTTTCACCTCTGAGGTAGGTGTAAACATGTGACGTGACGTAAAGCTGTAATTGGGCTGTGAACGGTGACAACGAATTTGTCTTCAAAATAAGAGCTTTACATTGCACCACATAAGATCTTAGCAGGGGGCTTTAAATTTGAAAGTAGCGACCGTTCTTAGCTTGTTGCTACAAGCGGACACAACCAAGAATGTCTCTGACACAACCAAACAGCTAGTGATCCCGGAGACGCTGCATCTCCTGTGTAGCTAAGTGTAGCTTCCAGGAGACGCTAGCATCTCCTGGATCTCAGTGGCCGTCCAGTTGCTCATCGTAATGTCCGTGGATGAAGTGATGGACTGGCTGCTGTGATCAGCTGTTTCCTGGTGAAAGAAACAGTGCAGGTCATCGACACCTCCGCCCACCTCACGCAGGGGCCGGCACATTGACGGCTTGGATTTAGATAGCAGGTGAACCGGAAATAAGTGTGGCTTCCGAGCCGACAAATCGGCGGACCAAAATAGACAGTTTGTCTGTCTAAAACCGCGGACCAAGCCGCCAAGCAGACGGGCAGATTGGCGGCTTGCAGCCCTGTATAAAGACGGCTTCTCACACTCCTTCCAAACACTCAACTGCAGGCGAGCTTCCTCCACTGAATAACATGTTGTAATGATGCTTAATAGGTTGAGGGAGGAGGCAGCGGCAGTGCTGTGTTTGGGGGCTCTTCAAAAAATCCGGGAGGAAAATAGGAGCATTTGTTTGAACTGCAGCTCGAGATATAAAATGCTTCAGAATCGCTGTGTGTAGAAATGAGATCACATGTATGTGTGAATCAAGATCACGATTTTTTAACGATTTTTCATGCAGCCCTACTCCTGACGTGAGTCGGATTGACAGCTGAGCAGCGTATACCCTCAGCTGAACATCTGTACGCGGAGACGCTCAGAGAGAAAGTAAACAGCAGCGGATCAGCGCGATCTCTCGCTCCGTACAAATGCTCCGTTCTGATCCAGCTCCACTGGACTTTCAAAGTAAAGGTGACGCCAGCTGTAAATGAGTTAAATAGTGAAACAGCGGTGCTTTTATAGCCGATTTTATGATTAAACTCTGAAAAGAACCTGGTCGGGACCACTTTGTCGGTTGAGTTGAATGGCACATGACCAGAGAGAGCCAATCACAAGCGTCAGTTTTGGAAGGAGGATGTTGATATGAAAAAAACTAAAAACAAACATGAATCCATAGGGGGGAAAAAACTATTTGATAAATCCGAGCTTTTGTGGCGATTTTTCAAATGTAACTTAAGTTGTAATCATTGAAATTTCCAAAAGCAACTGTAATTTAATTACATATTTTCTCCCAGTAATGTAACGGATTACAATTACGTACATTTTGTCATTAAATTACACAACGTCATTACATGTAATTCCTTACTCCCCAACACTAAATATATGTATAATAATTGAAAAAACAGCAGTGTAGTAATTTAAAAGCTGCTTATAAATTTGCCTATTCTTTTATCCCCAGCATTGCCATATTTTGATAAAGTGTAATCAAATCTAACCTAACCGTACACTAACTTACTGTGCAGTACCTATCAAAAATGGAAACCTATTTAGCTAACATGTTTTTTTTAAACATATTGCCGTGAGAAACAGCTGAGGGTGAGGCTAACGTGCCTAACATCTGACTGCACCCTCTAATCATACAGCTTTATAAAATTAGAATTTTGGCCCAAAACTGATCAAAACCGGGTGACTTCTGAGCAATTATTAGACTGGAATCAATCTGGCAACGCTACATCTAAACCTACACAAACCTGCAAACAGACAGACGAAAAGATTAAGAGTCTGAGGTTAAAACATTTAATATAACAAAGTGGTGTCATATTATTCCATGTCTGCGTGGTCACTTTACATGATCATTTTGCCTCACCTCTCGGAACTTCTGCAGGTAGAGCTTCAGCGGCTCCACGTACATGTCGAAGCCCAACGTGGACATGGCGAAAAGGATGTCCTCTCCGTTGATGGTCTTCCTCTTCTCCTGGTGGCAGCGCTCACTTGCCTCTGATGTGATGAAGCTGATGAACTCGCTCACACACTCCTGCACACACTCCTTGGCATCTTTTGCTATCTGTGGAGGATGGAAACAAATTACAGAACGTTGTCTCAAATTAAAAAGCTTCCATTTTTCTGCACAATATTACGGTCTTCAGCCAACAGTGACATTCTACTTGAATGTCTAACAACTACATTTGACCTTTTTTTGGCCAGCATTGACACTGGATTCAGAGACGAGCCTATAAAGTCAATCTGCTGGGTTGGGTGCAAAGAACTCTTCTCCCAATTCACCGACATGACCAGTGCGCATTAACTTGGATGCTACATGTACTGCCTCTCTGAACAAGGGAGCGCAGATAAGCCAATCGTTGAGGTATCTTTACTCCCAACAGACACAGCAATGTCAAGGATGCCCTCGTGCATAGGGATGTAACGGTGACCGGTGTCACGGTAAATCATGGTAAAATTCCCGACGGTGAAGGTTACCGTTTAAGTTTTAATTACCATGGTAACCGCCGCGGTCGGTAACCACGGTGTGGAAAACTCGCATGCGCAGCGTGCAACGTGTGCTTGTTATGTAGTGAAGAAGACACGGCAGAGGGAGGAAGTGACAAAGCAGCCCTCAAGGCATTTTTCCGCCTTCAAAGAGAACCAAATCTGCAGTCTGGGATATTCTAGTTATTATTAGAATGCTCAGGGACAGCTGGTCGAGGATGGCAGCCCTGTCTGCAGGAGCTGCGAGGAGAAAGTTGCTGCGAGGGGCGGCAACACATCCAGTTTACTTACTTTCACTTTACGACCATCACCCGCAACTGTTCAGCGAATGCAAGGTAAGCTAACATTAAGCTCAGGTGCATCATGTATGTGTACATCGAGTTTTCTCTGTCTAATGTGTTGTAGTCACTAATGTAAACTGACCAGATAGTGGTATAACTGAATGAAGTTGATCCATGATTAATTGGCACGTTATGTGAACCGCTTATTATTTGTAGATTTCACTTTTTAAAGTCGACCTAATAATTTCTCCAAATATTGATGCAGAGCTGCAGTGAGGAGGATTTGAGACAAACACGTACTGGGTGGACTGAGTTAATGAACGCAAACTGACTGAGATGACTGACTTTCATCTCAGCTCCGTTCACCGGAGCAGCGTCTACCTGTGGCTCAGCAGACATCTGACCAATCAGATAGACTGAGTCCATTGACAGCAGACAGACAGAGAGTCCATAGAAAAACAAAGCGCACGCAGTATTCCGCCCTCCCACACACCGCGCTGATTCGCTAGCACACCACCAATCAGAACGGCCATTCAGCTGGCACACAACCAATCAGAGAATCCAATGGCTCAGACGTTGGACAGCCCTCCTCCTCAGACTTCGCATGCTGAGTCGGAGCAGACAATGTCCGAACTGCTCCGAAAGCATCCGACGCAGCTGAACACACCGAACAGAAATGTTCCCGACCTTGTCCGAGTCTCTCCAAATTCTTCAGACGTCCAACGATATAATGTTGTCTGGAGCCCCCCAAAAGTGCTTTAAACTGCTCAATCTCAGCTTGCAAAGCCGCCATTTCCTGGTGTGAGGGAATTAGCTTGTCTGCCATCTTGCATTTTGGGCTACTCTGCTTTTCCCCTGGCCTGTCTCTGTGTTTCTTATGCTGTTAGCGGGAACCAGAGGATAGAAGGTCACCTCAAAACAGAAGGCCCTCCATCTGATGCAGTCTATCCTCTCTTGCTGCAGTTAATACATGGGTCACACAGGGCTTCCTTCAGGTGTCCCACACCAAAAAACATTTGGGCACAACTCATGATCATCCTCAACCTCAAGCCAAACTCCATAAGAGGCACACAGCAGCATTATATATGTTTTAACACAACACAACAGGGAGTCAAGCTAGGAAAAATGAGTGAGCACTGTGACTAAACCGCAGGACACGAATCAGACTATACACTATACAACCAGAGAAAAAAGCAGCTCACTAGCTAGGCTAATGCAACCTGCTGCAAGCCTGTTACCCTCCATTGTGTATGTAGCCAGGTAATCCCAGCGAGAACTGCAGCTAGCCAGAACAAACAGACAAACATACAACCAGTTGGTTAAGCAGCTGATTAGGCTACTCAAACTGCCACTAGCCTGTTCTCCCTGTTTACCTGTAGCCAGGTAATCCAAGCTAGAACTGCAGCTAGTTACAGAGAATGATTGAAATGTTCAACAAACTTACAGTATTTTAATGCAATTAGTTTATCAAAAAGCAAACCTGCTGCTAGCTTGTTCACCTTGATTACAATATTAACTTAACCAAGCTAGGCCAGGAAACCCAGGAGAGAACTGTTGGCTAACTACTACTACACAGAAGTCTAGAGTGATACCACTTCTCCACCAAAATTGGCAGGTCTACACGTCCTTGAACAGACTGCACCCAAAATCCTTCTTTATTCATGACATCACCACCGGATATTGAAAAAGTGTCATCCCGTTGCGCTGCAAAATTTAGCGGGTTCACCTGGGTGTACGTTTAGATCAAAGCTGAGCTGTGCAGAGGTGATTAAGTCTACTGCAGAAAGTACACCTTCCCATTGCACACAAAAGTCTGATCTTAGCGGGTTCAAGTGGAATTTTCGACCAGTGAAAATGGGGTATGAGGGACATGTCGGCTACGTACAAGCAGGACTTTGTGACATCACAAATAATTTGGTAGCTTATTTGTGGTCAAGCATGCAATCCCACATAAGTGTGATGTGGAAATGTAAAGCCTCAACTGAACATGCCCTGGGCAGAGGACATCTTACGTCCGGCAGTTGAATTTTTTGCAACTTGACAAATATTTGTTGCTGACAGAGTTTAGGTTTTCAAGTATGAGACAAGAGCAGATGTAATTGTATACAAAGCAATTTAAACTAATTAGATGTCTCACATGTCTGGACAGAAAAAGTTAACATCAGGGTTGCACCTGCTCTACTAAATAAGTAAAACAACCTGCTGCTATTTTGAGAAATGTCATTTCGTGCTTCAATACACCAATTACCCATCTTATTGAATGTAATGCAAAACAAGCATATATAAAAAAAATCCTAATAAAACTCCTGCTGGAGTATTCCTGCTCCTTTCCTTCTCTTTCACTCACCTTTCCAGTCTGAGGAACAGCATTCTTCATGATGCGAGCCACGTTGGCAATGGGAAGATAGATGTCCTGCTCCCTGAAGTTCTCTTTGATACCGCCGTCATCATGGTCACCCATTCCCTCCTCTGCATCATCTACACAGAGCGAACACATACAGGATCAGCTCTTAGTAATGAGAGCAACAACAGACAAACAAAAACAACACAAGGGGTCATTCTTCTTTTAATGCTCCTCACCATCTTGAGACTGAAGTACATAGTGACCAGATGCCATGTACTCTCCAGTGATGCCCAGCTGGGAGGCGTCGGTGGTTGAGCTGTCTCCGTCCATCTGCAACAAAGACAGTCTTGTTTAAGCATATGAGGCTACAGAAATACACACCTGACATCTGAATATACTAATGCATCTAAAATTAACTCCATGGAATCACATGTCTTGACAATTATTTACAAAGCTGCTCTTATGGTCTGGGTATGTATGTCTGTGTGTCTTGTGAATCTGGATCACTTAGCAACAATATCAAAATTTAGGCACTCCTCAAAATTGGTTCTGGATAATGGGACATTTTAGTGTTTATTCTCGTCAAAAGTGTTGGTTCTTCAAAATAAAAAAGCAACATATTTCATTGATTTTTATTGCATATCAATGTGTGTGCATATATGTACCCAAATCCCAACACCCCTCACTAATTTTTGGCAGTGCATGTATGCTGACACCATGCAGATGGATTCAATTCGCTCATCTTTGATTTGAGCAATGATCTCATGCAAGCTGACTGATTTACTGAGGGAAATTACAGAATGTGTCATTTAAGACTGAACACTGAAGGGACCCCAACTAAATTTCCTTCTCACCAGCAGGGAAAATCAACTGGACAAAATCAGTGAGAAGTTCCGATCCAATCAATACTACTTGTTGCTGTTGAACAGCTTCTTTCTTCAGATTCTTAAAAGTGTTGGATGTGTTGCTTTTAGGCATGTTGATTGCCATTCAGAATTGAATCGCTTAGGATGAGGATAAACTACAACCATTAGATATGGGTTAAGTTGATAGTTAGTTTATGCTCTCTATATTGATCTTACATTCATTCTGCTTGGATGGTGCCCAAAACAGCTTGGGCACTGTGCCTAGACATTTTAGTGGTGAGGAAAACACTGATATGTAACACAGTAAACTGAGTTCTACGGAGAAAAATATAATTGGAATATTTAGCTATAATGTGCAACCACACCAGTTTTGAACAGGAGGGAATATCCCATTCCTACATACACGTTGGCCCTTTGTGCAGCGTTGACTTAAGAGGTTCATCAATTAGTGGACCACAGGGGGAAAAAAAGCACAAATGACTGAACTTGCATTTGCACCGTAAATTCTTAGAAAACGATCTTTCATACAAAGGCTCGGTAAGCGCATGTCATTAATGACGATGATAATGATGGCCATACACGAACAGCAGGAGGACTTCTGGGTGTTTTGAGCATAACCTCCATTACAAAAAATATAAACTACTCTGAAACGAACGTGCACAGCCAACACTATTAATTCTCTTCCATTTTAAGTTGAGTCAATTAGTGAGCCAAGTGTGTGTGTTCGTCTTGGTCCAGTGTAATAGTGGAGGGAACAAGCTACCACAGCTGACTTCGCCGTTTATTTGGTCACTGACTTGGCGAAAAAAGCGGTTTGGTAGTGTGCCAAAGGTCGCACTCAAATCCCTCACGGTTAATATTTGAATTTGTTTTACGTTCTAGAGGAAGGACAACGAATGCCACCGAAACATGACCCTATCTTTTCCACATTGCGCGCAGTGGTGTGTGGAGTGTGTTTGCGGGCTCATGGGGAGGAACGCTGGCGAGAAATGTGAAGTTTTTAGCATAAGCCTGCGGCTGCGAGCTACCTTGTTAATTCCGTTTACATCATTGTAACTTAAACGGGTACAGATGCTAGTTAGACTGCTGTAAACCCGCGATAAGGTTAGTTCACGTTAGCCACACGCTTAACACATTGATTTGTGTTTAGCTACCGTATGCTAACTCGCAGATGCCAGCCGAGGGTATTGTGAGATGTTTGGCTAACGTTAGCTAATGTTGACTCACGAATGCAACTAGCTAGCCAGTTCACTGCTTAAAACGCTGAAACTAATGAGTTCGACGAGATGAAGAGAGACTGTCCAGTGAACTATTACCTCTTGTAGTTAACCTATTCAGGTACATAGTGTCCCTTGAATACATTTCTTTGTAAATCCACCGCAACTCGCGCCTGCTGAGACTGCGCTGGCCTGTTCTTTGTCATACGGAGCGGAGCAAGTCATGGCCGAGGCCGAAATGTTAAATTCTAATTTTTAAAGTTTCGCCCGCTGGATACTTCCTGATGAGCAACCCTCATTCACTCAGACAACAAATAAAAAATCAGACAGAGACGGACATTTCCATTCGAGCTAACGAGAAATCGGTTAGCAATCATTGGCCGGAGCCAGGCACAAACCTGCAATGAAGCCCTGGTTGGTTACCTTCCTGAGACGGCTGTTTGGTTGGACAGAAAATGGCTGCGAAAGGACCAGTCCCAGCGCGGAGCCACGGCTGCACTACCGCATCTGGCCAGCAGAGGTCCGTGCTGCATTCAGGGACTCATCGCAAGCTCCTGCGTGCGTTACACAATAGCAACAGTGGTCACAATGTAGTGGGAAGTGGAATTGTAAGTGCGACTTTGGTGGTTGGCTGAACGGTTTAAACGATTTTTAGCTTCAGTTAGTTCAATGACCGTGACTGAGCGCAGAGTAGCTGCATTTCGAGACGTCAACCTGAGGGTAAATGCACACCGGTCGGTCGGAATCGCAATACGTTCCTAATAATTCCTACTTTTATGGCAGCAAGCGAACGCCTCTCTTCAATCCTACAGGTTTTCCCGCAAATGTTCTAGCCTTCCTCTGCCTGCTGTGAAGGCTCAGCTCAAGGTGATTGTTTACTAATCTTTTCAGAGGAACATTTTAGGCACCTGAAGTGCTTATCCGGAGGATCACACCTACACAGAAAGCCCATATATGCCCATCAAAGTCAATTAAGGCGACTGTTATAGCAAACTGTTTAGAGAAGCGTTGACATATCACCACTCACTTTTTCTCAAAAACACGGTAACGTTAGGCTGTAATAACCTGAACAGCTTCTCCAGCCAACCAAAGCCATAGTTCACTGGCAATTGTAAAGCACCACTGTGTCTCATATTGTTTATATGTGGCTGCTGTGCTTAAAATGGTCGAGTAGTGAAAGTTTTAAGAATGCAGTTGACCAAGTCCTCGGAGAGGCAGCGGTTTCGTTAAGTTGTTGTTTCGCGGCTTCTCCACGAGATGTCGCCACATCAACGTGACAATAAGAAGGCATACGAAGACCTGTGCTGGTGATCTGAAATATTCATAATTCCCCCCGTTTATGACAGACTCTGGCCAAAGCACACAATGAAACATTATTCATGAAAAGTCTAAGATCAGTGTCAGTTATCAGTTATTTGATTGGATTGCACACCATAAAAATGTGACCACATTTTAATTTTATCTATCCGGGGGCCAAAGTATTTTCCACCCTGATAGGAAACACACACACAAAAAAGTTTTTTTTCCTTTCCAAAGTGTAAGATTTGGCATTCAGAAATGCTGCGTCATTTACCATCATCCAGTGCAACCCACATCTAGCCTACAGCCAGACAGAGCTGGGGTCAAAGTCCCTCCTCACTGAGGGTGTTTTTGCTGTTGGTTTTGTGTGTCTGTGCTTTTAGGATTAACAGCAGTGGGAAGATTTCCAGTATATGAATCATGGACCCACCAACAGGGTCATCATCGGAGGCTTATGACTACGACCTGCTGGTTATTGGAGGAGGGTCAGGAGGCCTGGCTGTGGCTAAGGTCAGTTTACTCAGTTCTAACTAAGCTCTGCAGCCAGTCGCTGTATTTACAGTGCATGGATTTGTTTCCTGTTATTCAGAAACAATATTTTTGTGCCTTTCTTCTTTTTGTTTGTTCTGTATTTTTTTTGTTAAAGCTTTGAGATAAAGAGCAAACTGTAATATAAGAAAGGAGGGTCTAGAGAGTGTTCATACACACATTCATATTTACTTTCTTATACACTACATGTATATAGTGTTAGAGGCATAGCACAAGTAGAACCTGTGTTAGGTCCGTTGCTATCACACTTACGTCTTTCTTTCTTTGTATATCTGTTGCTGTCCAACACCTTGATCTGTCAGATTTTGACTGGGCACGGCGCAACACGAATTAACAGCATGTAATAAAACTACACGTATCTCAAAATAACAGCCACCTGCAAAGGTGCCCTCCCAAAGATGTAAAGTGAAATGTGCCTTTTTCACGTGTCAGAATCCCAATTTCAAGTTTAAAAGTGAGATTTTAGCTTCTCACTTGTGAATGACCTACATTCATATGTGATTGACTTTTTTTTTTTAAGGGTTCAGAAGGCTCAAAGATTCATTCAATCATTTTACAACACAGGGTTAAACAATGAAAGCAGCTGTAAGTCCCTTTATGCTGCTTTTATGGCGGTGTTGAGGATGAGTTCAGGAGTCTCGCAGCCTGAGGGAAGAGGCGGCTCTGTTGTAAAGTACTCCAAACTTCTGTCTTCATTTTTGCTACAAAAGGTGTCCTCAGGACCACAATGTGAAAACGGTGTAACAGTGTCAAAGAGGTCTCCAGTAGTGGTGAACCTACAGAGAAAAGCATTTCACACACTGATGGCTGCCGTGCAAGTTGTTGGGTTCAGTGCCTCGCTCACGGATACTCCGTCATGCGTCCGGGCAGTTGAACCAGTGTTGTTCCTGATTACTGAATGACCCGCTCTACAGCCTGATCCACAATTTCAGCACATTGTTATATATATATTGTTTGATTAACTCTCAGTACTCTCATAGTGTCTGTTAATTTGCTCCACAGCAGCTTATCAGGTTATCTCGAGGTTATAGATGTCAGGAGGGTGTTTGTGCAAAAAGCATAATGAATAATATAAAGGTTTGGATCCAAATGACTTTTTGGTGGGAACTGTTCAATTATTCATATTCGCATTTCATGTGTTTTGAAGTTACTCTGCATGCATGTAGCATTAACCCCTGCTACGCTCCCATTGGTTTGACTCTACACCGCCAACTCAGGCTCATAATTGCTGCTAATCTGGTCAGTGAACGCACACACAAGCGCAGCTCAGATAATTATCATATTAATGGGCTTTATGGTAATGGTTTGATCCGCGATCGGCTCTAGAGGAAAGTTCGAAATGAGATGAAGGCGCAGGAGCGCCGGTTTTTGAGAGGGACAAACGCCTAGCCCGCTTCAATATTTAATTTTTCTTCTTTCTCGGCTGAGGTCTGACTCCGTCACTCTCATTTATTCTGTTTTGCTCTCCTCCCGCTCCTTTAGGAAGCTGCAGGGTTGAGGAGGAAGGTGCTGCTCCTTGACCTCGCGGCTCCCTCACCAAGAGGGACCAAGAGGGGTGAGTGCTGAATTCCCAGTCTGAAGAGTTGAGATGATTATGAGGGCCATTCACTTCTCTTCTCTTCTCTTCTCTTCTCTTCTCTTCTCTTCTCTTCTCTTCTCTTCTTTTCTTCAGATATTGAAAACGAGATAACTATTGAAATTGTGTATTAGAATAATATTTAATCAGATGTTGTATAATCTTCCCGCTTCTCATCGTCTCCTTTCCTTTCCCTCTTGTCTTTTCCTCTCCACTTAATTCTTGTCAACTCTTTTCCTTCCCCTTCCTCCAGAACTCGGTGGTTCCAGTCTGAACACGAACAGCGTCAGGAAATTTCTCCAACAGGCCTCTCTCCTGGGAAAAGCACTTCAAGACTCTCAGAAATACGGCTGGAGGGAGAAGGAGCCCGGTAATACGACAAAAACAAATCATTCATTTTTAATTGTGGAAATGGAATCAAGATTTAAAAACCAAATTAGACATGACAGTATAGAAATGTGACCAAATCAAATATGAACAAATGATGGGCTATGCATAGTATATCAGTCATCTGAAGCATGTTTCTGGTGATTGCTTTCTGTCAGGGTCTCATGTGTGGAGAGAGCTGGTAGAGGCTGTGCAGCAGCAGGTGAAGACTCGCAGTCTGGAGCTGAAGAAGGAGCTGAAGCGCTTTGGAGTCTTTTACCTCAACGCTCGTGCAGAGATAGTCGCGCCCCACACAGTGGAGGTAAACAGTTACAAACACATCCAGATCCTGGATCAGGGACATACTGCAATACCAGTACCTTTTAGCAGTTTTGGTATGATTGAGCATTTGTTAGACAGTAAACAGTAGAAAATGTACAGAAATGAGGAGTGAGGGGCCGACATTCAATAAAAGGTCCCACCAGCCTTAGGTCTCTGGGCTCCCAGGACTGTATGTTGTCCCAAATAGTGGTGCTGAATCTTTAATCCCTTACTTGTATATGTAGTTTACAGTAGAAGTTTAAATGCATAGTTTTAACTAAGCATCACCAGCATACAGATGATTTTGAATACTGCAGTTGGACTTCATCATTTGTCATTCCATGCTTAATTGTTTGGAGGCAGAAAATTCAAATTTTGCCAAAAAAGATAAAGACTAGGCCAATGAATGTCCTTCCAAAATACACATTCAAAAAGTCACACCAGCCCATTAAGACCTAAACCACGATTGACTTTTTGACTTTTGGAAAAAGTCTCAGTAGTGTGCTCCTTTTCAGAGAAGCCATCAGCCAGGCAGACCTTCTGCTCAGTGATCTTAGGCGGAGGTAGAGTGGGACGTCCAATGATCACAAGGTCTCCGGTACAATTCCCCTCGACTCTTCTGGCTGCATGTCGAGTTATCCTTGATCAAGATACTGAACCCCAAAGTGCTCCTGATAGAGGGTTGGCACCTTGCATGGCAGCGTCTGTCCTGTGAAAATAGGTTGGAGGTGGATGTGTGCACGCATCTAAGCATCTCTCTCCTTATGTCCAACACTTGGCCCTTATCATATGGCACAATTTCATCATCAGTGCAATCTGTGTTTTTTCCGTGTTTTTGTTTAATCAGGTGACAGACCCGAATGGAAGCAAGAGGCGTGTGACAGCAGAGACCCTGGTCATCGCTACAGGGGACAGCCCTCAGTACCTGGGCATACCTGGAGACGGAGAGCACTGCATCACCAGGTCAGCCAGCACTCAAACACGACATTCTGTCTCCACATTAAAGGAAATGTCGAAATGCAAATAGACTGTGTCACAGAACTTGTGAACATAACCTCCCTCTCTCCTCCCAGTGAGGATCTCCTCTCCCTGCCTCACCCCCCTGGTCGGACTCTGGTGGTAGGCGCGTCTGCAGAGGGTCTGGAGAGCGCCGGCTTCCTGTTTGGCCTCGGGCTGCCGGTCACCGTCATGCAGCAACACGACCTCATGCAGGGGTTCGACCAGAAAACAGTGCAGAAGATAGAGAACCACATGATTGTCAGCGGAGTGAAGTTCCTTTATCACTGTTCACTCACCAAGGTACCGAGTGAGACGAATACAGGGACTGTTGAACTGAATATCACTTGAATTGGAAAATTGTCATTTTTTAAATTCCGTCTTGCTTGTGTCTGTGTTAGGTGGAGCAGACTGAAGCCAGCAGTAAGGATGTTGTTTCAGGTATAACACCTGTTATGTTGAAATAGCAGTGTGATACAAGAGGCTAAGCGTGGTGATACGGTGCTTTTTCTCTTCAACTTCAACTCAGTGCACTTGCGTTTTTTCTTGTTAAACATTTCCTCAAAGCTAAGAAGAAGAACGAAACTGTCACCACACTCACATGCGCGGAAAAAAAAAGTTTATTTTTTTATTTTTTTATTTTAGTTTTTATAGGAGGGGGCGGAGCTAACCGTGGTGGGCCGTGACGAAAGCTGCCTCCAAAACGTCATCTGCCTCCATCTCAGCCAATAGGAAAATTCGATTGTAATAACCGGGTTTCAACCCATAGAGGGCAGACACACTTACATTTTTACTTCAAAATACGCCAAATTGAAATACTTCGACTAAAATGTCAAGAGTTGGACCAGAATCACTCAGCAACACTACTTCATACCCAAATACATTGGTTTTCAGCAGAAAAAAGTGGTTTGGGGGTTTAGTTGCTCTTTAAAATATCTAGCAGTTAATTACTTTTCAGATTAAGATTCTACACAAACATATTACAGGTTAAACAAGTGGCCCTTGCTTTTTTAGCTTGTGGCACCTTACAAAGCACAAAGTTGCAGAGTATCTAGCTGAGGCTCTTCATCATATTTCACATTTGTATGAGTTGTCAGCATTTCCACATTTTCCTTTTCAACTTTCAAGACACTTTTCTTTTGTTTCAACGGGGTAAAGCTTCCAAATATCTCACAAAATGCAAACGTGAAAAGTCCAAAAAACAGTGTTTCTTTTTTCATCTTTGCCATCCACATTAATTATCTCATTATCCATCCGATTTACCACTGGACGAAACTGTGTAAAGTAATAGTTAAACATCTGCATCAGTATTAACGTCTTGTAATGCAATATTTTACATAGAATATGCAATACATATTCTATGTAAAATGTTTCCACAATATGAGTACTTGGTACATGTGGTGATGATACCACCAGCAATGTACCAGCGTATTTGTAAAATGTAGAACTATACTTTTACCTGAGAAAGTGATCAATAAATGATCAGAGTGCTTCCTCCACCGCTGCCCACAGACCCTTTGATGTCCACCCTGACATGATTTATAGATCAAACTCCGATCACCTCTTAGAAGAGGATCGTCAAATTTGTCCAGAACCCTGTGTTTCCAAAGATACCAAACGCAACAGACGAACAGGGAGAAATCTCTATGGAAGCAACAGGCAAGCGCCAGACACTCTTATCTGACTGAATTTGACAATTTAATTCAAACGTTTTAAGTTAAATGTTAAGTTAAAATGTAATCCTATTTCAGCAAAGATTTGGAGTAATCAGACAAAAGTATGATGCTGTATGTGATGCTGTCATTTAGTTTAGATCTACTTGAAGGACTAGTGATATTCTGTATTTTGTAAAATCCCCTGAAAAGTAAGCAGCGTGTGTGTATCATGATATATCTTATTCCGCTGTGTCATCGAGCTTTACCGTTTCCCCAAAGCTATTAAAAAACACGCCAACGGGTCACACTGTCGCTCTCGTCACATGTTCCATGTTCCTCAGATGATTCTGCAGCAACACCGCAGCAGTTTTCTAAGGGGGGACTTCGAGCGACCATCATCTCTAAGGAAGGCCAAACTATACAGGAAGACTTTGATACAGTATGTCATCTATGTCCGATTCACATTTTATCTCCCTCTCCAGTAGTTCTCTTGTTAATGTTGCAAAGAAAAGTAGAGAGCAGCCTTGTTATCAGATTGAGGAGCATTGCAGTCCTGTGATTGTCCCGTGGATGCTTTCCTCCCTCCGTTTGGTGCAGGTGCTGCTTGCCGTCGGAAGGAAAGCCATTACCTGCGACATTGGCCTGGAGTGTGTTGGTGTGCAGCGCAGCCAGGAGTGCGTTCAGTCCGTCCATACTCATCGTGGCTTCAGCTTGTGCAGCGCGTCACGTTTTGTTAACGGTGTGTGTGCTTCTGTGTTTGTGCAGCACCGGCAGGATCCTTGTGAATGAGAGGGATCAGACCAGTGTAGATCACATTTACGTCATCGGATCGGTGCAGCATGGACGCCCCTCCGCCACAGGCCTCTCAGTGCATGCTGGGACACTGTTGGCCCGGCGACTCTACAGAGGAGACAGCATCTTGGTAATCACTTCGTAAATAGTTACACTGACTGTAAAATGATGTGTAATTTTTCCGCGACCACTGATACATCAGTCTTACAGGCTCCGTATTTTTTTGGCAGCATTCATTCTGCATGTGTTTCGAGGCCTGCGTGTCAGCCAAATGTTGCGTATGAGACAATAAAGCTAGAAGCAATTTGAGCCGATCTAATTTTCCGTTCTCAGTGCGATTACTCCAATGTGCCCATTGTTGTGCTCACTCCACTGGAATATGCTGCCTGTGGTCTGTCTGAGGAGAAAGCTAATCTGACATTTGGAGAAGCCAGTATAGAGGTACACACACACACATGCACAATACCCATACGCATACACACACACTCACTAGCATACATACTCAAACAATTACCTGATATCAAATTGTCTTCCCTTTGTTTCCAGGTGTATCACAGCCACTACTGGCCCCTGGAGTGGGAGCTGGGGACTGGAAGGAATAAAAACTCCTGCTATGTTAAAGTCATCTGCCACATCCCTGACCATGTATGATTTTTTTTTTTTTAAAGCTGTACTAATAGATATGTCTGTATGAACAGCAGATCAAGGAGCTGCGTAATGTGAAAGGTGTCACTTGTCGCGAACCCACAAAGAATTATGAATAGTCCTGCAGTCGCCGTCACCTTTAAGAAGCGTTCTCGCCGCTTTCAGCTCATTGATTTGGGTTTTACGGCCTGTTACGTAACCGTTCTGTTCACTCTCACTACTCTCATCATGTTTTCAGAGGCAGGGTTAGCTGAATAGCCACATATTTATTTCAGGAGTCAGTTGAGCCCAAACAGAACATGTTTTTTTATTTTTATTTTGGGTCCATATCAGATTGTGTGAACTGGCTTACATTTCCATAAATCGTTGTCAGCTAAGTCTGTTATAGTGGGGTAGAATCCAATGTTCTCACTTAACATGGTAGTTTTCTTCCAGTAGTTGGCATTTAACTTTAAATTGTGAGAGCTGATTCATGCTATATGATTTGTCTAAACAAGCTGGAGCCCCCCCCCCCCCCCCCCGCTCGCCTTCATCAGTGTGAAGAGCTTTTTCCATTTCCCCTTCGGACATTTAGTCATAACGCCACCAGTTGTGCAACAGTTCACACCTCATTAATCCACCTACCTCCTGTTATATTTTTAGTTCTATCCACAACTGACTCGGCGCCACTTGAGATAACTGCATATCAGAATGCATCTCTGCCAAGCAGGTGGTGACTGCTATTATATATGTTCTCTGCTCATTTGCACTGATTATGTGTGTGCAAATTACACAGCCATCCTCGCCATTTTAATTGGGCTTTATTCCTTGTCTGCAGATAGTGATCATGATTGAAATGCCCTGCAGCCATCAGAACCACTAAACTAGCTTTTGATATGAGTTGGTGTGAATAACTTGAGACAGGCTGGGGGACTCATACTTGGACTTAATGGGTTAACCTCCGACATGACAGGAGCTCTGACGTGAACGCAATAAACTTGAGGTTCATGTGAGCTTGGTCATGACCCCGATGATTCAAAATGCCACTCGAGCTTGAGAACTCTCTTCATATGACCACAATGATGACTAGGACTCGGTTCATTCAGGTAACGTGAGATTGCTCTGACTCTGACATGGGAACAACTGGAGACCCAGGCCAGATCTTAAGGACTTGGAGCTGTCTTAGGAGTTAATAGATTACTTGGGGCAGGATTTAGATGTGATTTTTGTCTCCCTCTCACACTGAGTAACTTGGGCACAACTCCAACCTGATAGCTTTGACTCACACGCTCTGAGGAATTTGGTTCTGCGACATGGGAACTAGACTCATACAGGATACTGGGAACTAAAAACCAGTCTTCTGAACTCAGGACTTGCTCCTTTATTAAGACTTGATTTTTTTTTCTCTGATAAACACATTGAATCACTGGAACTTAACTTGGCCGTTATGTGGATGACTCATATTCTTATTTAGGCTTGAGGAATTTGAACTCTACTAGACCTGGACTCAGACTGTACCTTAGAAATTAGGAAACCGGGCTCAGACATGAGAAGGCTTGAGGAAGTTGAACTCTACTAGACCTGGACTCAGACTGTACCTTAGAAATTAGGAAACCGGCTCAGACATGAGAAGGCTTGAGGAAGGTGAACTCTACTTGACTCCGACTCGGACAGTACCACAGAAATTCGGAACCGGGCTCAGAGTTGAAAAGACCTGGGATTTGAATCAAGATTCCCAACGCAGTGGGTACCACTCAGACGGAACCTCGGTGACTCACATTTGGGTTTATTTTTGAGAACAGAGGAACTGAATGAGCTTTGCAACTCCAGAACACAATGAGAGAGAGTTGCACTCACCTTGGACTTGGACTGACTTTAGATGTGATGTTTCAGATCTCATGTGATTCAGGCATCGAGTATGTGAGACTCCAAGTGGACTACTATGGGCCTAATATGATATTTGTGCCTCTGAACATCTTAAACATCAAGAACTTACAGATCAAACTTTGGTGGACCTACCACAACACTGCTTTGTCTCAACAGGAGCGCGTGGTTGGTCTCCATGTCATGGGCCCCAATGCTGGCGATATCATACAAGGCTTTGCTGCAGCAATGAAATGCGGTCTTACAAAAGAACAGCTGGATGCCACGGTGGGCATCCACCCCGGGTCGGCCCAGGTTAGTATCCCTTTTTTCCACACTACTTCATAAAAGCTTTGATAGCTGTTAAGGCAAAAAATGTCCCTCTGCCGCTTTTGACGCCTATCGATTTTTACCTCCAGCAATAACATTAATTCGTCATCACCTCCTTAATGTGCTCTCACACTCTGCTTTGAGGTACTATGCTGTGAGGTCAGTTTTGAGGAATTACCATGTTTAGTCCTTGAAAAAGGCTCAGCTGTGTGGGGTCAATGCCAGACCAGCAGATTCAAATGAGTTTGCTGCTCCGAACGCTGAATTATTCATGGCCAATATTTAATAAACCTCATCGCTCACAGTTTATTTCTGTGCAGACTGACCCCACAGTACATGAGCGGGTTAATTCTTTACATTTTTAAACTTAATTAATAAGACATTCAGTGGAGAGTTTAATTGAGGTCACTGGTTCTGGCAATGCCAACTAAGAAGGGGTCTGAGGATATTGTTTAATGGCTAACCCCGTTGGACCGATTGATTAGGCGAATGGATTGCTCTGAGGGAAGGAGGTTTCTGTAATTATGAACTTTCGATTGGTGTTTAACACATTAGAGCTCAGAGATTTGCTCTCAGATTTTGAACTTGTTACACTTTTAAGCTTGTCTGTGTTTAGCACACATGCTGTCACTTTTGTTCTTGATACGCTGAATCATGTTGAAGAGTTTTTGACTGCTTTTAGGCACGCATCATTTGGCTTGTCAGTTGTCGTTTGTTGCTTCATAAAGTTCCTATGAAAAAAAAAGTCCCAGCAGACCTCTTTTATAGCGAACAAAGGCTGCTGGTCACCATAACATGACATTTAATTTGGTCAGAGTTTGCTATTGTGATTGAGTTACCTCAGATTTTAAAGCCACTATGCGTAGAGATGTGTGTTTAGAGTATCTGAAGCTACTCCTATCGTGCTATTTATCCATCGAGATTTTTTGAGTTTGTGTTGTTGAGTTTTTGGAGGGCACAGGGATGCTGCCCTCTGAATGTTGATTAGTTTGGCAGGTGTAGTTTGGTAGAAAGAACTGATCCCACTGAGGTCTGTGGATTATCTTGAGTAGACGGCTCATAATTGCTGGAGAGGGAAAATTGCTGTTGAGTTTTTCAAACGTCTGTGTCACCATTTAGCCATGAGAACTTTATAATGTAATAATATATCAAACAGTGTTGTGTTCACAGTTGTTGAGTGGTCAAAAAAAACAAACTATGAATGTGTGTTTTATTTTTTATAAAGATTTGACAATCAAAAACTTGGAGCAGTCGTGTGTTTGATCTTTTTTCTTTCTGGCACTGGGAGGATATTTGCAAATATCAGAGGGGCTTTAAGACATTAAGCGTATGGAGAGTTTACATTTCTTTCCATCTTGCTATTCATTAATTGCAATTAGTAAATAAAAACCTTGCACTATCTTACAATTCAGTTGGGATTGAGTTAGGCTTGGATTTTCAATTCATGAATGTTACCATGAACACACATTCATGTTTTTTAATGCAATTTTTAATGTCTTTTAAATGACATTTTTATGTCTTTTAATGTAATTTGTGTGTGCCTGTAAAGCACTTTGAGTTGCCTTGTGTCTGAATTGTGCTATACAAATAAATTTGCCTTGCCTTGCCTTACCAAACAAGAGAATGTGTTTATATTTTCTATGTAGCAGAGGACAAAGTTAACTTCTCACACACTCTCAGCCTGTGCAGTGCAGTATTGCCTCCCAGCGCTTTGACATCCTCTGATAAGGTCTCTCTCTTCTGT
>CAEMYA010000112.1:3674593-3686224 GCA_903131615.1 Diplodus sargus
GGAATACGGGGTAAGAAATAGAAGGATAGAAACAGAAGAAGCGGAGGACGGCACAGGAAGTTTTGACAGCGGCGGAGAGAATGGAGATCACGCAAGAGAGGATGCAGGGCTCCAAGAGACACAATAAGCAGAGGGACAGAAAAAAAAAACAAGATCTGAGACGTAAGGGACAGTATTAAGTCAGAGCAGACATGTTGTTTTCTTTGTTCGGATTGACTTTTAAGGCTTTAGCTAGTTCTTGGTGGAGATGATGAGAGCTTATGTTGTATGTCCCTGGTATTGTTAGCTCTGAGCGCCTCAGAATTAGGGCCACAATTTCCCTAAACTGCTTCCTGTCATAAAGAGGATGTTGTTTTTCCTCCATTTGCTTTGCTCAGCCTGTTTTCTCTTTGACTTTTCTGAGCGCAAGGCAAACATGGTGGAAGTGATTACTCGCTGGCTTCCACTCCTGCCATCTGCTATGCTAAGACACTAATTGCCAGAACAGATCAAAGATTCGCAAAGGTGTAAAATGTGTAAAAGTGATTCATTTACTTTGAAGAGAGGAGATCCTCCTCTTCTGCGACAGCTCTCCTGCGTTTAGACCGTGCTTTTTATCACCTTTTTAGCTGATGAGCTGCAAAACTGCAGCCATGGCCGGAGCAACGTCTCTTTTTTAAATGCTTCTTTTTCTCCTTGACGGCTCAGAGGACTCGTTTGACATTTTGAAAAATGTGCATATTCACTTTACTGCCCAGAGTTTGATTAAAATATCAAAACTACTCTGCATTGTGAATGCAGTTAGGGCCTCAAGGTAGCTTAGCTGGGTATCCGTTGCTGTTTTTTCCACTTCCACGTGCCGAGTCGAACCGAGCTGTGCTGATTTGGTTTACGGTTTCTAGTTTCACCTGGCCAAGTTGAGCTGAGCCGCACCTCCAAACAGGCCCGCGAAGACGTCTCTCGCGACTGAAGCCGACCTGTAACAAGCACCTGTCTCCCCCTCAAATCGATACTCAACTCACATCTGTGCAGGAAACCTGGAGGAAAAATGTTTATCTCTCCGGGGAGATTACTTGGGAAGGGATAATGGGCCATACTTCCAATGCTACCTGATTTCTGCTCTTGTTCTGTGATGAAAAAATAATAGATGTTTGTGCTATGCTAGTAGATTTCTCACTGGATATGCATGCTGCGATTTACAGAGCCTGCTGGATGCGTTCGGTGTTCTCTAGTGATAGCCTCTCTTTGCAGTAATTATACTAATCTCTCTCTCTGAAATGAGTGTACTTATGTCTTGTTGACACGAAAACGCGACAGTACACGTAGCACCTCTGAACGACAAGTTGTTTGTGAGCCTGCTCACTGTACTGGACAGTCCGAGGCTCCAGCCAAACCGCATCCAGACAAGCATAGCAGAACGTCATAATGCCAGAGGGTTAATGACAGCCGTCTCTACTGTAGTCTGCCTCTCTGCTCTTCCCTTTCTTTCTTCTTCGCCTCCGTCTCTCCGGCGTCTGTGACATTTAAAATACCGCCTCGGCGTTCAGTGTAAATGGTGCAAAAAATAGAACGCGGGCGATTGTTGTTCCGACTCTGAGCTGGCAGCGGTGGTAGCAATGGAGCCAAATCAACATCTGTGTACAAGGAGTGAGCCGGCAGTATATGGGTCATAGGTGGGACGTGTTCAAGTTGGCAGTTAATAGTTAACTGAAATAATTTAGACAGCAAAAGAAAAATAGGGGGGGGGACAGTCTGGGAGCTCCTTGCCCTGTAAGTAGAGGATGGGATCAACTGCCATTTATACCAGGGACAGTCAAAGATTATTGCCAAAGCATGTGTCAAGGCATTGTTCAGAAAGTGCTGTCAGACATGTATGTAAAGCGTAACACCAGACACGGAAGCTGTCGGGTAACACATCACACCTCTTTTACTAGTGGAACTCTGGTAATGCTATCCAAGGTCACACGCTGGCCCACAAGAAGAGCCATCAGTGAGGCAGTGTCGCCCATCCTCTATGTTCAACAGGCTATAGTTTAGCATGGCTTCACTATAGGAATTTGGCTTCTACGACCCTTCTGCACTCGCAGCAAATACTCTCCCTCTCAACCATAAATTGACGTTTTGGATCACAGGGACTGCTGCATGATTATAGAGCACGAGTCGCTGCATTCATTCGCTGCATTCAGGCAGTTCAGCGCGTTGGCTCTCTCGATAAAAATCAACACTACACCAGCCATCTTTACTGACGTTGAAGTAGAATAGTAATACTCCATCTAAAATCTATCTGTTGAATACTAAATAATCAGCCCCAGCAGTTACATTGGATTCCAATAGTGACTCAGTGTGAGAGATAAATCACTGCCAGAAGGCAATAAAATGTCTATAGGACTTGAAACCTGAAAAACAAGCTGCAAGAAGCTCAGCTGGAAGTGATACATTTAGTGTTTTATCTGTGACGCCGTCATACAGAAGAGTGCGAGACAGAATGGGAAGGAAGTAAACCAGGCAGACGGGAAAGCGTTCAGGATTTATAAGCTTTCAGGCAGGTGCAGGTTCCGGATTCGACGTTTAAGGTCCCAGGTTTCAAGCACAGGTGCAGCCAGGGCTTCAGGCTGGCACATGCTATATTGCAAGGCTGGTAAGGGAAAGAGGAGAAGGAGCAGGTCAGGTGATGACAGAAGGTGGGAAAGGGGCTACTGGGGAAAGTTCGAGAGCATCTGCTGAATGGATGGACGACAGCGGGACTGGGGAAGTGAGTGTGGCTGAAGGTTCTCTTTGTTAAAGAAGCCAAGATGACGCAAAAGTACTAAACAAAGACAGATTATGTGGACTACGATGATCTTTTTGGGAAAGAGATGTCATACCGTATTACGATAAGGAAACACGAGGGCTCCAGACCACATACGGACATTTTTGAACTGAAACAAATTGTCAAGTAATTGATTAGTTAGTCAACAACAAATTAACCAGCAAGGTGTTTTTAACATGGCTGAAGCACGCATTTACTTATTTCAGCTTCTCAAAATATGAGTTTGTGCTTTTCTTCTTTGTTTTCCGTGTTAAAAAACTGAATACCTTGGGTTTTAGACCGTCGCTCAGATCAGACAAGGAATTTCAATATGTCAACTTAAAGTGGAAACAGAGGCAACTTCAGCCCAAATCCTAGCATTTCCATATGGTATTATTGTTGCTGCAGCTGTTGCGACAGCGACTGGACCGCTCTCTGTTTTCCGCAAAGTCGCAACTACCAACAACACTGAGACTTATTCATTGATTTATACTATAAAGGAGATATGAAAGCAGATAGAAATGGTGCCAGGCTGACTGGATTGCCTTCATTTCATGGGAGCATGCCCAATGGCAGACCAAATTGCATAGTGAAGGGAACCAGTTGAAACGCTGATGGCCTTATGATTCTATAGCCATTTAATTGTGCAGTCATCATTTACTTCATAATGATTATGAGTTAACGTAAAAAAAAACATGATTGCCAGTTTAAGTAAGTCAGTGTAACCTTTGTCTTAAGCCCAGGGAGTGGGTATTTGATGCAAAGTGAAATTGTCACTTAACAGTGATGTGAAGTACCCAGACCAATGTCTGAGTGGATGGAGAGGTATTTACCTATAGCTAATAATATGGTCTGACATAAATGGTCAGACACGGGTATGAATTCATTACTCTGCACCACACTGTTTCTTTTCGTGTGCAAAACTGATATTGCTTTCTACTCTCATCCTCCCCTTCCTCGCCTCTGGCTTTTCCTTTCCCTTTCTTCTCCTCCTCTCTTTGATCTTGATCCTCTTCCCTCCCTTTTCCTCATCCTTGCCTCTCCTGTGGTCGCTCATTTTGTAGCCCAGGTGCTTTCACCAGGCAGCCCAGGAGAACCTCAAAGTAATCTGTCACTCTCAGCCAGAGAAGGCCCATCTGTCCCCTGCTTTGGGTGTGTGTTTGTGGGAGAATTGTAAATGTACCCAAAAGGTTATCCATCTGTGTGCATCATGAGTCACCAGCGATGGTGATTAGGAGATATTTATGAAGGCTGGTTGGGCATCTGTTACCTGCTGATAGCGGGAGAGAAAGGCTGAGAGGAGCGTCAGGTAGAAAGAGGAACAGAGAGTGGTAGAGAGATGACAGGAAGAGGAAAGAAATGCACAAAGCTTTCCACTTTCCACTTACTACCAGCTTGCTTTTCAAGCGGGATGGGGTTGCCATGGTGATGTAGAGGGAGGGCTGCGATGGGAGCAAAGCAACATCCCGGTTGGCTGGGGTACGCCCAACGCAGTCGCGTAGCGTGGTGTGATTTTCTGAGTGAGAGTGTCTGGAAAAGCTTTGTTGGCAGCTATTTTCACCTCACAGTTATTGTGTGGGTGTTTGAACACATCTATAATGTTAGGGGATGAATAAATTGTGGTGGCTTGAATTAAAGAATGTCAGTATTTAAAAACCCTCATGGTGTCAGCGCCTTTTACAGCCTTGTTAACTGCATAGCCAAGATGCATTTTTTGAGTTTATCCAGTGGGGTTTGAAAGGGTTTCATTAGCCTGGAGCATGGATCATTTTCTCGACCCATAGAACAGTATGATCCTTTAATTGCATTTAAATGTAAAGATGACCAAATTTGCAGTGTCCATGTGGTATTGGTGATAGCTAGAATCAGGATGACACAAAAATGTGTCATGCGTCTATGCACAGCACTGTGTATGTACGTGTATGTGTGTGCTAATTCTTTGTTTACTTCAACTGTAGAGGGCTACAGATAAAAAAGATGGTTTTATTATACATTTTTCAAATTTATTTTATGAAATGTTCTTAAGTTGTCTCCTTTTTAATTCGCTGCTGCAGCTGTCTGCTATAAATGAAAGCTCAACACTTCTTCCAAGTTTCCCCTTTGCCTTATTGAGTTCAGCACAGTGTACATTTCCACAGCACAAATTCCATAAATAGAACAATGGCCATGCCAGAATCACTACTCTTTTTATCGAGAAATATTGATTTTTCTCACGACAGCTGATTCGAGTTTTTTGGAATCAATCTTTTGCTGCTGTCGGTGCGTTTCCCAGCAGTTTAAAGAGCATGGTCCCTCCCTTTTCTGGGATATTTTTTGGGTGGGAAGCATCTGCAGGAAGGAGTAAAGGAAGGAAAATAAGTTTGATTGAGTGTGGCCTCAATTTTGGTATTTGTCTTACTGTATTTCACTCTGTTATGTGGAGTGATGACTAAATAATTGCCACGTCCGTTGTCAGGATTTGGGAAACGTGTCTCTGGCAAAGCAATGTGTTCAACTTGTAGCCAAACCGGTGTGTGTCAGACAGTTAGGCCTCGGCAGCAGGTTGCTCATGAAATTGAGCTCTATTCACCAACTACCCCAATGGTGGTGTGGCTGATTAACTGCAGCCCTGTGGAACCTGCTGCCCCTCCTGAGGGAGGAGAAATCATGGACTTCTAATTTCTGATTAGAAATAGATGACTAGTTGACTTCTATTACCGCTAGTCAGCACTGTAGGCAGCAGTCGTGGACAAAATGGTGGCTACCAAAGCAGAGGGCGCTGACATGCAGTTAAAGGCTCTCGGATCTATCTTGGAAGTACTTCACTGAAGATGAAACCAATTACACACAAAAAAAAGTGTACTGAAGTACAAAAGGAACATGTCTGCTATGCATAACCATCTAAAGAAGGTGAAAGACAGGCTGCCAACAGCTAGCAATGACAGGAACGAACGGCAGCGGTCAAGCCCACTACCCTCCCACGTGGATGCCCTAGTTTTATTTCAACACTAAACAGAAAGATAAGAGTTTCTGTTCTCATCGCATCAGCTCAACAGAATGTTGTTGTTCAGTGTCCTCCTCTGTTCAGACCAAAAGAAAAGCTAATTATTCGTGTGACTATATTACGTACAAAGTCAATGATAAGACGTCATAACACGAGTTGAAATGCTTTTCTATTTCCATCAGATAAAGGGTTAACGGCAGTTTTATAAGAACCAGGATTGCCAGGGTAACGCTTGAAAAAATCACCACAGCTGAAGACGGCATATTGGAAGTGTCCGGTCGTGTCTGTTTGCAGAATTGCAGAAAATGGCAACTCATGAAGGAAGTATGTTCTTCTGACCACCCTTGTAACCTGTGTTCTGAGGAGCAAGGGGGCACTCCAAAAACAGGGGGCACAGGTCAAATTTGGGAATGGGACTCAAGATAGAAATCACCTGGGGTCATTTATCAGATTTCACACAGCTCTCTCTATGTTTTTTCTCACATATGGTAGCACTCCCCAATCCCTGGAAACATGCCGTAATATGTAAAAGTCGTTCAATTTCCACCTCAGAACCAGGTTGAAAAACACTGGAATGTAAGGTATGTCTGCTCACTCTCTATTTCCCAACCCTGCATCTGTCACTGTCCACCTGTGTATTGTTTCTCCACCGATTCTTAATTGTGAGCACTTGGACACATGTTTGCCGTCTCTGTGCCACCCTGAATCGATTTCCCACACATCCTCCTGCCAAGTCATGGCCGTGGTCAGCTGCAGATCTGAGACACCGAAGATGCCGCTACGTTTCACCGCTCTGCGTCGTTCAGGGTCCAGCAGCTTACTGAATCACGCTCAGTTACTCACACACACTTACACACAGACACACAGTCACACATGGGCACAAAGGGCTATAATTTCCCCTGCTGTCTATTTTAAGAGAGCCTGCAGTCCTCGAAAAAAACACACACGCTATAATTTAGCGGCGCAGAAGTGCAGAGTTGCAAGAGCACGCAGCATTAAAGATATCTGAGAGCACCGAGATGGAAGGCAAGACGGGCCAACAGACATACTGACATACACATGACTCAGAGCTTTTGTCCTTCATTTATGTCTCTCTCAGTGTCAGGCTGTGTTCTTGCAAATTAGCTATTTACTTTTCTTCCAAGTTGCTCCATAAAAAAAAAGAAAAAAAAATCAGAAAATAACCCCGTCCGTGCTGTGATGTCTCAGTGCTCGCATTGAGACAGACGCATTCTTCGCTGGTCTCGGCTGCCGTGCGGCAATAAACAGTGAGGACTGGAGCTGATGGCGTGTCTGATGGTCTGCCTTCCTGTTTCTGTGTGGGCCGCGGCCGGAAACAGACATTTTTTAAAAACGGGCAGAAACATGGCCCTCGGTTCGCACATCTTCCTCCATGTTTTTGCGTCTGACGCTATGTGTGAGAGTGTGGTGCTGTGGAGGCAGCGCAGAAAAAAGAGGTGAGAAGAGTAGCAGGCAGCCATTGTGTTAAACTTGTGAAGCTCATCTATTTGGGCTGGGTGCTGATGAGTTTTTCAAGAAAGTCTATTATTTGTCTTCCTGCAAAGAGTTAGATTAGAGGCCTGTATGCTAAATATGAAGCCAGAGCCAGCAGGCAGTTCGCTTAGTTCCACATGAAGACAGGAAGCAGGGGAAATGCTAGCCTAATGCTAAAATGCTGCTAACATGTTAAAAAATCTGCAATAATATTCCAATATGTACTGCATAAACATACATAAAATTCCTCTTTGAAAGTGACCATTCTGCCCAACAAACAAAAATAACAAAAACAAATTATAGCTGCTGCGCAGCGATGGGTCGGGTCCGGGCTATTTTTTGGCAAATTTAGGCAATTCTGAGCAACAAACAGGAGAATAGGAAGACAAGACAGTTGACAACAATGTTGGTTTTGGACCACTTGAGGCTTGAACTCACAACTTCTGGATCCAAAGAATGTCATCTATCACTCTGAGCTATTTGGCAAGTGGCAGTACAACAGTGGCTTCACAAATTGAGTAAGCCATTCACTGTTGTGCAGGCAGATTTGAAACCACTGTAAAAAAAATCAGTTATCAAGACAAAAATCTGAAAATACACATATTGCAGCATGAAGATGTTGGTAATTTGTTTTTAAAAATGATTGATTTGCTCCATAAGTGAATAACTGATGTTTAAAAATGCTGCTTGCATTGACTGCAATTATTCACATGAGAGCAGAATTGAAAATGTTCTCAAAAATTCAGTTTTTTAGGTAAAATTCTGATATTTGTCAAACATCATCTACCAGGACGTTAAATAATGTTAAATGTTTTCATGAACATTGAAGATTTATTTATGAATTTGCAGGTATATGTTTACAGTAGTGTTCATAGTTAAACATTGTCATGCACTGTAGGCAAAAACTGTGGGAGGAGATAGGTTTTTATAAGTTTTACAGTTTAAAAAAAAACGAGTGATGGACTTCATAATTTTGAATAGGTTTAAATGTACAAAAGTTTCTTTAGTATTGGGGCTACAGTTTGATGAAAGTGTGAAGTTCTAGCGGGTTGATTTGTTATGAATTTTCAATGTTTTGAACTTTAGATGCTTGCTGTAGCGCCATGATCAGGATTATTGGCTTGGGTTTACAGCTGAGGTAATCTGGCATGAGACTGGACCTTTATGCAAAATTGGCTAGCTTTCACCCATGGTCCAGTCCAAGCTATTTGTTCTTATTTAATTTAGAGGCTTGCTGTGATGCCACCATCAGGACAATTGCCTTGTGTTTCATGTTGAGGACATCTGGATCTGTCATCATCATCCTTGCTAGGTTTTGAACCCATAACCCCTGACACCAAGAACCAGCTCCAAACTCACTGAGCTAATTGACTGGAAGTGAGACCTGCTGTGTAGCTTCATTTGTCAACTCAGAGAGTCACTGTCCGGGCAGCTGTTATCAAAGCAGATTTCAAAAATGATATGTTACCTGAACCAAAATCTGATAATACATAAATTGCATCTTGACAGCATGGAAATGTTGGTGATTTGTTTTTAACTCTAAGTGTTTTGCTTCATAAGAGAAAATCGGATGTTTCCACTCTTACATTGACTCCAGTTGTTCCCATGAGAGAAGAATTCAAAATGTTCTCAAAAATTCAGTTTTTGAGATAAAATTCTGATATTTGCCAAACTTCATCAACCTTGACTCCAGAATATTCTCAATTTTTTTCAGGAAGATTGAAAATGTATTTAGCAAGAATTTGATAATGTATGTTTACAGTACTGTTTACAGGTAAACATGTTGATGCACTGTAGGCTTAATTTTTGATAAATCAAAAATCCGAGAAACAAGTTTTGTGGAGGACGGTCTGAAGATGCTCTCTAGCAAGTTTGGTGACAATTGAGCAAAAACTGTGGGAGGAGATAGGTTTTATAAGTTTTACAGGCTTTGAAAAAAACTGAGTGATGGACTTCATAATTTGTAATGAGTTTGTAAAAACAAATGTATGGACACAGGCCATGCTCCTTACCAGAAGTTGTGAAAATGCCTTTCTACCTGAAACTGCTCCCTGCTTTTCTTAAATCGCTCCTCTGGCATTTCTGACAGCGCAAACTCGTTGCTCACACTAATTAGCCATTGTTCACATCATTATTCAATTCAATTCAATTATTTAATTTGTACAACTATGAACCTGAACACAAAAAAAAACATGATTAAACTATACGTCTTTGGTTTTATTTGAGAGACATAAAGGTCTAATATAAAGACCAGTCTTTCTCAAATATAACCAAGCAGGTCTAAAACACAGCTATAAGCTTGATAGTGACCCAGCTCATTAGCGCTTCTCTTTCACACCCAGCATGCATCATTTCCTGTGCATGCATTAAATTAGCCAGGATTCTGAGTCTAGGCAGGGATATAGAGGTTAGGATAAGGGGACACTACCTGGTGCGAATACATTAAATAGCTTAGCAGAAACAGGGATAGAAAGTTTTAAATAAATGACATTTCATCTCATTCATTAACATTTTAAAGACTAATGACAGGCACGTTTAAGGCGTGACTGAAGATGAGCAGCTACATCAGAGGTGTTTCATCTCTAAATTAATTTAAAGTGCTGTGTGGAAAGTACTATGGAATAAGAGATTCTGAATGACGGTTCAAGTCAAATAGCCCACCGACTAGATTCGCTCAGTTGTCCCTCAAGCCCCCCACACACCGCCAAGACGTCCAACTGCCTTAACCGACCACTCTCCGACCACTCCGTTGCCTCTTGTTCACAGCAATATAATTTTCAGCCAAAATTGAAGCTGTTGTAGCCTTTAGTTCAAGTTATGTTTTTTATATTGGTCAAAGACATTTTGGAGCTCCGAGTTTCTGTAAATCAAGCTGTCATGTAGCACCTTTTGCCAATTTGGCGTCATTTTTCTGACGCTATATTCACGGATATAGCTCGATAGCTGCAGGAGGATGATCATGCCCACAAACCCCCCCTTCCCCCCCTCCTCCTTATTGTGAAAAAGAACCTCAAGCAACCACTGTTGAAGGGACGGCTACAGCGATCGCGAAAAAAGCTCCAGACTTCACATGCACAATTCTATTGTGACAACTTCTGATTGTGTAGCAAAACAGTCTGCCATGGGAGAACGACTGGTTTAGTCAAAAAGTGTTCGATGGTAGTTCCAGAAGTAGTGAAATGATTTGAATGTTTAATGTTCAGCTTGGTGATACTTGTTTTCCATTAATAGGGCAAGCTGTTGGAATGTTTGTCCCTCTACCATCACTGCTTATAGTCCCTATTACCGCTACCGCTAAAGGCCTGGCTACTGTCCAAAGCAAAAAACAAATCTAAGATTCCCAATTTGACCTACAAAACTCTTATCTCAGTGCTATGTAGAACACCTTGTTTCATTAACAAGTAGGCAGGTTTTGTTACTTACTGGTCTAGTGAAAGGAATGCTGCCACATGGCACGGTGATAAGGGGGAACAGACTTTGACACAACACCAACGCTCTCCATCGAGCTTACCGTCTCTCCGTTCACTCTTGTTTTACCTTGGATTCTGTCATTCTCCATCTTCACCTTCTGTGCAATCAGTGTTTAAGCAAAAAGTTGTCTTTTGTAAGTTTAACGTTGTCTACAAGGTGTGTTTTGGCCGAACAAATCAGTAGTGAGCTACGGATCTGACCCACCAGCCATCATTTTCAGCCGAAAAAAGAAGCTGCGGTAAAGGCTGCGAGTTGCATTAAATGTCTTTCATAATGATAAAAAAAAAAGTTTTTATTTCTCTATTTCTACTCACTGAGTCATTTTGTGGCCATTTTTCTCTAGTTTATACAAACGTATGTAGCTACGTAACTACAGGAAAATGCTGTCATGGTGTGCCCTGACTGTGGTGTTGCAGCAGTCGGGGCACACCACCAGCCCCCCCGTGAATCAGTGAACAAATCAGACATGTGGGCAGTGATTCAGATGTCTGGAAGTCTTCAATGTTTATCACAAAGTGGTTTAAAACTCTTCATGCATTATGACTGGACTCATCAACTCCGCTCTCAAAAAACATACTTCGCTCAGATCACTTAATAGAGACACGACCCGCCTCATCAATGGTGAGAGTGTGGGTGAGCAGAGCGAAATTCTAATGAAGGGGGAACGGAGAAGACAGCCAAAAAGGTAATGGGTTCATTTCATTTGGAGGTGTAATGAGGAATAGATTTCCCTGAATGTAAGCGGAGATGAAAGCAAAGTGGCGGCGTGCGGCCGCGGAAACGTCAGCCTCGAGAGGAACTAATGAAGAAGAAAATGACAACATGCACTCCTGTGGGCGAGGGCTGGGGGGGCAGTGTGCGATAAACAACCTATTAAAATAATTACGCTCCCGATGCGAACGTATTGTTGATGCAC
>CAEMYA010000112.1:3689617-3703272 GCA_903131615.1 Diplodus sargus
CCGCTACACACACACACACACACACACACACACACATCCATTTGTGTTGCTGGTCAGCATGGCATAACTGATGTGTGATCGACTTTCGTGAGAAATGGAGTGTGTGTTTGTGCTAGGTCAAATCAAACTATCTTCTGGTCCACCAGCAGCATCGCCGGCAGTTCAGTCACCATTGATGGTTTGTGTAGACGTTTAGCAGCTAATTGTTAGGTCCCTTCTCCTCTGAAAAGTGAGTCCGGCTGCTTAGCTGGTGTTAGTGTAAAATCAATCCAATTTCTCTTCCTGTCAGCATCATAGCCACATGGACTTTGTTTCTCCACATGTTCCATTGGTGGAACTGGGTTGAAACTGGCTGCTTCTGTCTCCATTTTATGCTACAGCAGCATTAGTTTGCACTTGCGACGAGGCACAAATAGAGCTGACACAGGACGTTAGTGCCCATTGCTCCTGCTTAGGCTGTAATGTAATCTAAACTGAAGGCTAGTTTCACTCTTTTTTTTTTTCTCCACCGGCCCGCTTTGATGTTTTGGCATTTCATCAAAGAAGTTTATGCCATCAGACTGAAATTAATAGCTTGACTCATCTTCCTTCAGCGTGAGAGGTAGAACGCTTTTGTCAAAAGTCAAAACACTGGAGTTACAAGGTTGCCACACAACAGCAGATATATACAGCTCTATGACCTTCGGACGGGAAGTCTACATTTAGTCCATCCTTCGACTGTGTTGCTGAAGGACCACCTCAACACATGGTGCTGTTTTCTTCTGCCACCTTGACTACCTTATGGCAGTCCTTGTCCATAGAGGAAATACTGAATACTGTACACTGGAACTTAATGATCATAAGTATGAGTGAATTAATTTATTTCTTGTTTTTTTTTTTCACCTGAAAAATAAATGTTGTGCTCAGTTTGGGGTTCATAATTTAAAAAAATATTGAATTTTTTCATACTGCTCAGTACAGCAGCACAGTATTAGCCCACTGTCAAAGACGGTCTGTTTTAGTTAATGTCCCTTTCATGCCCCCCCCCCCCCAAAAATACTATGTCCTGATTGGTCGGCTCACACACACCTGAACCAGCCTTCCCCCGTGTCTCCAGTCGGCTCTGTCGAATTTTCAGCTTCCAGTTAGCGTCACTCCTACCGTGAACGTTGGCAAATTATGCAAATGTGTGACATGGTGACATAGTGTGATGTCAAGAAGTAATGGAATTAAAGGCGGGACTATTGATGAGGCCTTTCAGGCACTTCAGGAGCAGTGTTTTCTGTAGGAGAGACAAGCTCCCGTCTGGGCTTTTTAACTTTGTAAATACAAAAATAAATGATGGAAAGGAGAAAAAAACAACACGTTTTTTGTGGCTTGAAACAAAGTCATGGAAAAGCTAAAGTGTATAATGTTTTTTGAAAAAGACACTTGAAATGACAAAAAAACAGAAAGTCATTCTTGTTTACCTTGATTGGGTTTCTTGCATATAAGTACATACGCTGGCCAATTTAAGTGTGAAAGGGGTAATAAGTGTGTGTTCCGTTGTAATAGACAGATGACTGTGATGCAGTTGATAGCGGTGCAAAATGATAGTAAGCGGACTTTAGGAAACCAATGATTGTTGTTTAGGAGCCGAATGACAAATCTTGGATGTCTGGGATTCCCGACAAGAACTGCACACAATAACACACATCAGAACACAATACAGGATACTTTTACGAGGAGGAACGACTCATATGCTTTGGAAAAACATCACCTGTAATGTAAATACAATGCACAAATGGCATGTGCTCCCGGTGCCACGGAGGCTCTGTTGCTTCATGGCGAAGCTATAACGTGCGGCGGAACTGACCGCAGCGTTGCCACTGCTGTGATCTATTGAGCCCTTTCAGCCTCAGGCCTGAGTGCAGATAGATAGCACAGACAGAGCCATCCACAGCAGCGTCTCTTAAATCACCTCCATCCGCTGTGGAGGTTAGGATTGTAAAACACGCTCTGCTGTGCTCTCATGCTCTGCTCCTCGCAGCGTCTTTATTATATTTGTTTCTTCTCTCTCACTGTGCAACACGTTTTTGCTGTTTGGTCTAAATCGATCTTCCTTCCTCGCATCTCAGCATCTGTTTCGCCCTCTGTTTTCTTTCTGGATTGCCAAAGCCTAAGCTCTCACTATATTTAGTCCCTGAGGCCAGCTGCGGCTCCGGGGGGGGGCCCTGATCTGGCTTGGAGCAGCCCACGCTGGGACTGAGCTCTCCCCACAAAACCCCTAATCGTACAGGCCGCACCCGAGAGAGGAGCTGTATGAATGAAATGCTGGCGAGGGGGGGTGAGACTGTTGGGTAAAAGGGGTAGAACGCGACGAGGTACAAAGCAGATTTGAAAGAACAAGAGTGTGGAGGAGGAAATAAAGAGCGGGAGAGAAAAGCAGAAAATGAGCCCATAAAGGCAGCTCATTAGCTTTGAGCAGGAATCTCATTTTCAGGCTCTGAATGGAACAAAGAGAGAAGAGAAAAGAAACCTGGCACACAAGTTCCAATGAGAGTGACACAAACGCTTGTTTATATCTTTGTGAGGACTTTCAGAGGCTCTATGCATTTCAGGTGTTTTTATTTTGATTTTAATTTGAGTTTTTGCTACAAATAACTCAAGCACCTTGAGATACCCAGATAGACCAAACCAAAAAAAAACTAGTGGCAACTAAGGCTGGCTGCTGCTTTGACATCATGTCGCCTGTGTCTCGGCCAAAAAACTGCACTTGAACACATCCCGAAGACTGCAGCTGACGGCCAACTAGCTTGAGCGTTCTTTGTCTGTGTGAGTGGAAATACCTTTCCACATAAGCAGCTGGCAGTAGTCTGTAGTAGTTAAAAGAGGAAACCAGAACATTCAGGACGGTGGTTTACGTGTGACGTGGCCAAATAAGACAGAATTTGACAGAGACTTGACAGAACAGTAAATGCAGCTAAAATGACACCATTCAGAATTTTCTTCATATGTATCCTGCCAAATGAATTTTTCCTCAAGAGGTTTGCTTAAATTGTTACCACTGCCCAGTTCAGAGTGACTCTAAGCACGACTATCTGTGATACGTGAAGGGCAACTCACCTCAGATTATGCTATCAAATCAAATCATACGATTAAAATTTCTCAAATTTCACCAGCCATAGAAAAATAATTACAAGAGTTTTGCTGAAATGTTCACAAATTTCATGTTCAACATTACTTTGACTATAATATTAAAAAAGATGGACAAATGTTAACGTACAGTACAAAAATTATATGATTAATAATATTTTGATTTTTCGCTTGTAATAATTTACATTCTCAGTGTAGTCATGTTCAGAATGGCTTTGACAGTGAGCACTGTATTGGACTGTATGAATGAAACTGAGCTTTGACTATACAGTGTCGGAAAATTAAAGTGAAAGTCAGATCAAAAGAGCCAGCTGGAGTAATCACAATTCACTTGATGCAGAAATCCCCCAAGAATGTGAAAGTATTTAGTTCAAGTACCTCTAGGGTGCCTATTTTTTTTTTTTTTACCAAGCCTTGCTAACAAGGTTGAACTTTTCAAAACCGCTCAAATCACAGATTATGAATCCAAGGTTAACTAACTTGCCAAGTGTAAACAAAGTGAACAGCTCTGACTGAGTTTAAAAGCAGAACTCTTTTCAGCAATCCGGGGTTTGGCATCAGTTTCCTAAATCACAGAGTGAGAGATTCTATCTAGTCACAATTTTGCAGCCAACAGCCAACAATCAGACAGTTGCAGAGCTATCAGAGAGGAGGCACCTTTTCTACAGCCGCGGCAGTCATCACTACCACTCCCTCCTCCTACACGTCTTCGCCACATCTGGACGGTTCAGATTTCTGCTTAAACATGCGTCGGTATCAGCTAAAAATGAGCCTGCCGACAAAATAGATGTTGACACACCCATATTTATCCTAGTTTGCACACAAACTGCATGTGTCCTCGCTTGACAGTCATCTCTAACTGTTATTATATAAAACAATCTTGAGGGATGGCGTCCAAATGTAGATGGCACTGAAACTTGATCACAGTATCACAGTCAGCTCATGGATTACGTGGTAAAAAGCCTTTGTTGAGCAATACGCATTGCTTCATGGCTTCATGCTGGTTGGTGTGTGCATTTAATTTTGTGCGCGCACATCCCTACATCTGGCCTTCAACCTACTATGTACTCTGTGGGTTGATAAAAGGCATTCTGGGAAGTGTAGGAAACCATTAGCCAAGACAGAAACAGATGGGCCGGGGTTAGGGAGTGTGGGTGTGTACCTCAAAAAAGCAAATTACAAGATTTCATGGCAGAAATGACTCCTGGAATGCACTGAACATCAGAGAATGATGATATACAGTGTAAGCACAGAAACGTAAGGTGCTGGGTTTTCCCTTTAACCCAAGGTCTGCTTCTAATTTCCATCACCAAAGTATTGGCAAGCTGACTTACCAGAGTTGTCAGACATTTTGGACCATCTGCTGCTTAGAAATGTCCTCCCTGGCCACATTGCCATGGAATTATCCATCGCCAAAAGTTTTTAAAAAATGGGATACAACTCATTTGAACTGGTTCCTACAAGGATGAGGGAACAAAATGAGAACACACACCACCACACACACTTACGTGTGACGCTGACAGACACTTTAAAGTGGCCTTCAGGTGACGTATGGAGAAAGGAGCGCCGCAGCATGAGAGAATAACAATATGTCAGCACCTGTCAGCCATCCCTTCACCTGAATGGCTGACATTGGAGCGCCATTGGCTTCTGACAGGGAGAAAAACTGTCAGCTTCACAGCCTTGTACCACCCTGACACACACACACACACACACACACACACACACATACACACACACACACACAGACTTGTGCTTTGTCAAAATGTCATCAGTTATTTTACACCCAGCCTTTTCTGCTGACTCGGGCTTTCCACTCTCGCTCTCTCTCTCCCTCTTTCACTCTCTGCTGCTGAAAGACTCGCACTCCGTGACGTAGATCAAGGCGTTGTGTCAACAGCGCGCCAACGCCGAGGTGATGTCACCTTCCACTGTGAACGCTTGGTGAGCAGGAAGCACCGAAAACACAGAGTTTGTGCTCCTGCGTCTGTCCTACTGTTCGTTAAATCATAACAAGGACTGAAAACTTTTTTTTGGTGTATTTATTACAAATCATTCACATTACAGCTATGGAGAAAAGAACATGGTCTAGTACTTAATCTATTTGATTGTCACTTCCTCTCTCACTGTTAATTTCTGTACGGTATGCAATTTATTTGTCAGCAACACGGGGCATTACAACGAAATGCAAGTTGTAGTGTACCCTTTATGCTACACAAGCCAAAACATTTTTTATGGTGGTACAGCAGTGGGTACGTCTGTATATTTGTCCAGATGGCAGCAGGGTGAACAGACTGTGTCTGGGGTGGGTGTTGTCTTTTAGCATCCTTTGGGCTCTGTGCAGACACCTCACATCACAGATGTCACTGATGCTTATAGAATGGGTACCAATGTCATTCTGGATGGTTTTAACCAACCCCTGCAGAACCCTCCTGTAACCACTAGCACCGTGGCATGACTGTTTGTGCTTTAGATTGTCAAAAACTGCAATGTGGGGCTTCAATACTTAATTAGTATTAGACTAGTGGTCTACTGACAGCCTTATAAAGCTTAAAACTTTGACCTTTGACCCTCCATCAGTTGAGTGAGCGCCATTTCTCATTGGTCATACCCCATTTCAACATGATGATGGGAGGGCAGAATGACTCAGCCTGATCCTGAACTGTTCATACCATGTGGGACACGAGGAGAAATTCCCCCCCTAAAAAATGGTAAAAGGACTTTTCCGTCTACTGACCACTTAAAGTAGTCAGCAACACTTGTCACATTGACCCATTCATACAGTAATTACAGAGGCTGCCATGCAAGATGCCAACCCTGGTCATCAGGAGCAATTTAAGGTTCAGCATCTTGCTCAAGGATACTTCAACGTGCGACTGGAGGATCCAGGGAATTTGAACCAGCACCCTTCTGATTACTGGACAACCAGCTCTACCTCCTGAGCCACAGCTGCCCTGAGAGTTGGCACAGATATAAGAATCACCATTAAAGAGGACTGAAGTGAATGGCCTTTTTTTTAAGCCATAACACACAATCTGACAGTATAATAGAGGATCTCCACTGAGCATCTTACAGGCCATCAGGCGTTCGATCATCACACCAAACAAACACATTTTGATTTCATACAGTTTAAGGCCCGATATCGGCAGCTTTTACTAGCATGGCTCCATCCTCAGAGGAGCCAGAGATATAGGATTCAGTGTCCTGTTCAAGGACTCTCCAGTGGGACAGATGCACGGGATTTGAACCCAGGCCCCTTTCTAGCCACCTAATCAGTGACGCTGATTCTAAAGTTGCTGCTGTACCAAAGTTAGAGACCTCCTGCTTGGCAGACAGCTTTGACTTGTTCAAGGTCCCAAAGCAAAATGGGAAGTTCGCATGAGACAATGCCTCCACAGGCTGCAGCTCATAAAACACAGCAGCTTTATGGTTTTAACTTCAGGGCGTGCAAGTGTGTTTGTTCAGCCAGGATGGATGAGAGGTGGGGTAATAGGCACGACCTCATAAAATGCAAAATAGCCAAACAAAAAGACGCAGAATTTCCACAAATTTTGAAGCAGGATGCAGACAGCTGTGAAGGCATAGCTGTACTTGTGTGTAGGAGTATGGACGATGTGCGGTTCAGGGAATGTAGTGCCAAAGGAAAGGGCTGTCTGATGACAATGTAAAGCGCCCGAAATGTAAAAAATATAGCGTACACTTAAACTGATATATTTTTTACTAGGTGTGCCTTCTTTTAGTTGGCTTGAATACGTCTTGCTCTCAATGCCGTTTAGTAGTACAGTGCTTTGCTTTTGCTGCATCTCCACACAGGGGAGAGCAGACGGTCATTAACTGCAGGTAATCCACCGACTAGGGATAAGTACCTCACACAACCCCACATCAGTACACCTGAACTATTACCTCAAGGATTTTCTGATAAACATGTGTACCAAATTTCAGTTATTTTGCATTTTTATTGGTTTTATTCGAAAACTTCATAAGAATCAAAGAAGTGGGCTATGACATATATACACACTGCCCTGTGGTGTGGGTTTGAGAGCTTCCAAGCCAATGAACGCATATTGACTTGCTGGGCCTCACCATTTTTTTCCTGACCTGTGGCTGGCCTGAAGCCACAGATCTCCTCTTTTACTGTCCTTAGTTCTTTGGAATTTATTGCTTGATGTGAAAAAAATACTACACAGCAGCTTTAAGGCATCCTGCTACAAGCTGTTTTCTGTTTGGCGTCGTCACTTTTAGAGCATCTGTTTCGCCAAAAGGAGGGCGTGGTCGATCTGGCAACAGGAATGTGAAGTATGGCTATGGCGACGGCCAGTACCACTCACTTTGAGCTTCATTCGGGCTCTCCAGATACCCATGGGTGTCATTTATGGGTTCACTAATCCATACAGTCAGGCATTATGACAGACTAGATGCAACTATTGTGTTGGGAAAAAAATGATCCATTTCTTTTCACCCCAGCACTGACATTTTGGTCACCTTCTCATCTCACTGATGAAAAGCCAACATACATTTCGACACAGCTTTTGTCACAAATATCTAGTTTGAGCTCATCATTGCCAAACATTTTTCATCATTGTTCTCGTAAAAAAAAAAAAAAACAATGGGCGAAAATACAATGTATTTTTATAAATTGTATCTCTCACCTTTATTCCTCCAGCAGGTCTGGGTCTGCACCTGACCCATGCAATCTTGACATACGGAAACCTTCACTCTGCTCTCTGTGACATAGGACCACCATAAACATAAATGGGCAGAAAAGCTAAAATGTCCCTGCTAAAATAGTGTGTGTGTGTGTGTGTGTGTGTGTGTGTGTGTGTGTGCGTGCGTGCGTGCGTGTGTGTGTAACCCCTTTTTGTTACAATGTGCTTATCTCTGATTATCAGCGGCCTGGTGAAGCTGCTTCGTTGGAGTCTGGCTCCATCTGTGTATTAACCAGCATGCTTTTTTAATTATCCTGTAATCAATGTGTCTAATGAGCCACATTAAGGCAGAATGGAAGGTCAAAGGTCACAGCTCAGCTACTCTCAAGTGCTAACCGTGGAAAACAAGAGGGCCGCGATGAAATACAATTACTCTTGTTTTTCAGACCGACTTGTTTTGTTGTCTTGTTCCCTCTGAGTGCTTCTGACAGCAACATCAACTTTTGAACGTCTTCATTGCGTGCCCGACTTTTTTTTTGTCAGACTACATCCACAAATACAGATGGTGTGGGCTCTAATATCAGCATCAGGATCTATCTGGCACATTAAGGGCCTGTTGAACGGATCCCATTAATCTTTCATCATTTAATTCATACGCATTTGTTTCTATCAGTATGTCTGTCAGCAGGATGTTTGCTAAACCGATGAATAGATCTCCATGCGTGGTGGGGGAGCAGTCAGGCTGTTAGCCAAAGAACAATTGATTCAATGCTGGTAGGGATCCAGATGTAGTGTTTCTTTAAATGAAAAACAAATGACTGTGTTGGGGGCTGAAAATAAGCATTTGCTTTTTCTTTTTTTTTTAAAGAAAGTTCTGCAGTTTAACAATAAAGAAAGAACTGAATCTTTCCAGAGGACTGAAGCTGTTGATGGTTTTGCAGCAGGACCATCAGGCACAGCAGGGGTGGCCTCAGCAGCCAAGTCGCCTTTTTGTTCGCCACGAGAACCAAGGAAGCCAATTAAATGAGCCAATGGTGGAAAGTCACACACTTAATGATCTGTTACACCTACACTTCAATCTCTCTCTCTCTGTGAGTGAGTTTTCAGCTGCCTGTTTTAAATCTGTATGCCTCCATTTTTCTTTAATCATCCTTCTTTAGGGACGTGCCTGTGTGTCTGTGTGTGCACTTGTTACCGCCATGTATTCCTTCTTATATGCCGTTCTTATGCCGACAGCAAAATCTATGATTTAAGATGGTTTTACTGTGACTCCCTTTGGTTATTTATATTTAATCGCGCATATTTTGAAAGCAAGGAGAACAGAAGTATGGGTATAAATGAAGAAGATGCAGTCAGGCTCTAAGTGAAATAAACAATCCTAATAGTCAGTCAGCAAAGCAATTGTCTAGGCCCTTAAGAGTGTTCCCACTGTATTAACAAGCTTTTGGTCAGCTCATCAATATCGAGCACAGAGGGCGAGTTAGCACTATAGCTGTACTGATCTAATGTTTATGATCAATAGAGCTAATAACTTTCTCTTACACCGTGTCCTAACTGCATCTGCGGAAGACTTAACCATAAAAGATGAGCAAGTTTGCTTACCAGAAACTCTCAGCTCTCTGGCGATTCCCCTCCAGTCCCCTAGCACTTTATGGACTTTGGTTTTTATGGTTAAAGGAGACAGTATGGTACAGATAATGCTCCATTCCAACTTCATAAATCACCTGTTCCTTGTCCGTTATCACGCCTTCAAAGCGATTGAAAATAGAAACAGGGTGTTGGGCCGAAAAAGGCAGTGTTGTGTTGTGCCGTGCAGCGTAGCCAGATGGGACGCTCCTTTAAGAAACATTGAAATCCAGCTGATTTCTATCACTTGCGTCATCCTAAAGCGAGGACAAGGTGGTATGTGGAAAGGGTTGCTCATAGTGACGGAACCACAAAGCAAACTCAACTCAGTTCAGCTCTACGAAGTGGTTTGGCTTTAGTGTTTGGGTTCAGTCTAGGGATGGGAATCAAGAACCAGAACCAGAGAGAACTGGTCCCAAATTGTCTGATCTAAGCTCCCACTTCTATTTTTTTTTCTATCAATCTGGGCATGTTTTTTTACAGCCTATCTTCATCAGAAAAAATGACCATAGACACCTTATGAGTCTAAGTATCATCTTGTGCAAAATCTTTGAGTTGGCATCGTGTGTGTTTGTGTTTGAATGTATGCCAGTATGTGTTTGTTTGTAGGTACGGATGTGAATGTGCATTGAGTTTTGATACTGTGTGAAGCACTTTGCAATTAAGGTTATTATCATTATTATTATTATTATATAGTGATCATTATTACGGCCCATGCTTGCGTTGCAGCTTCAAAGTCGGAAGTGATCAGAGTGAGTGAACCAGAATTAATAAAGCAAAAAAAAAAAAGCGTCAATAAAATCTTGTCCTTTCCCATTCTTTGTTCAGTTTCACTGCCTTCATAAATGTTGTTTCAAGCAGTAGCAGCCTGCTGTTTTCACTGACAAAGGCTGATGAACCCGGTGTGCATTTGTCCAGCTCCAACCTGACCCAGGCTGATTTCTTCCCCAAATTAAAGAATAGGGTTCGTGGTCAGTATCAGTATCACAAAGCAAGCACGTTTACTTTGAATAGATCCTCGTCTTGTTCTGCTGTAGGGAAATGTTGATCAGATTGTCACAGCTCTTCGGGTCACACCTGTTCTTTCTGACTGCCGGTGCCAATAAATTCTGTTCCCGGACGGAGCTGGCACAGTGAGGTGCTCCATGCCATGTTTGTATTTCCGTGCGTTCAACCGACAGCTTTAAGCCTCAGCGGTATCACACTTCACTGGCTCGGTGCAATTTTGCAGTGGCTGATTCAAACAGCAGGCTTCTGCACAACAAATCCAACATCTTCGCTTCGGTTCCAGCTTCGCCTCAATTACCTCCCTCTACTGGAGAGGAAGGCAGCACTGGGAAAGTTACAGATTTGAGCTGTAATGGAGGGTTTTAGTTTCCCAAAAGCACTTAACTGCTTTTTCAGAAGCTTTTCCACAAGAGGAAACTTGTGTACTCTTTAGTCCATTTTTGACTCATGGTCTGCCAAGAAAAGGATCCAAATTAAAGATACTGAATATTGGCACAAAATATGATTCAGAAAGCCAAATTGCTGTAATAGGAGTGTTTTTTTGCATGCTGTGGAGGCACGTGTGTTTCAGTGTGTGTCGTTGGGTGCACTTGCTTTCGAGAGCTCCCTGCTTTGACTTGGATGCGTTACAGCTCTACGGATTTGAGGCAGTCTCTCGTGGACATCCGGCAGCATCTTTCATCAAAACGCACAGATGGAGACCGAACTTACACGGCACCCCAAAAAGCTGAAATCATAACGCTAGCTGTGCATGTGTGTGTGTGTGCCACAGTGGGGTGCACACTACTGCGAGGAAGCGTGTTCAAATCTTGACAGACAGCTTCAATCCAGCGCCGTTAAATATTACATGCAGGCGGTTAAAGAACTTCATAAGAGAAAAAGACATAAAAAAAAGGCCTAAAACACCATCAGTGGCCTGAAGAGGCTGCAGTGTTCATTATAATGTAGAGGATTGTCCTTATGGTGGTGCCACAGGAAAGAAGACAAGATTATTAATATTAAAAAAAAAAAAAAAAAATCTATTTCATTTTGTTCTAATCTGCTCAGTGGAATCTGTGGTCACCCGAAATATTGGGATCCATCCTCTGCGGAGCACGCACAGCAAGTGTAATGGAAATGTTCGTCTCTAGTCAGCAGTTTCTAAGGCACCTTAAGGACACAGGTTATTGAAAAGACAGCGTCTTCTTCTGTTTTGATGTCCAGCTGGTCCACGCTACCATGATTAACCACCTGCTCTCTCCAGCCATCCATTGGATGGTGGTGTGTAAAACAGTTAAATGCAGTTTGGGCCTTAACATTAACAATATATTATTGCCATAAACTCATTTCTTAAAGTCTTATTCAGTGACAGTCTGCTGTATGTTATTCTTCTTCATGCAGCAACAGGGCGACACCATAGTATCCTCTATTGTCAAGCCGCCATTGTCAAGAAACTTTATACATTCACTGATTGCTAACTTTAAATACAACATCAGAGATGGTTGTATCTTTATCTATTGAGAAAGAGTGAGTGGCCTGAAATGTGATGACCACTGTTCTCAGTCTGGTTACCTGTATGAATTGTTTACCTGTTTAAAATGCAGTGATTCTCACATGCCAGGTCCTGCTTACTACCAGTGATGGAATGTAACCACTCTAAGTATATTTACTCAACTACTCACAGACCAGCGTGTTGGCATTAGAGGTCAATGAGGCAAACATTGTGTCAATTGTGGTCACCAAGACACCGCTGAGAGCTCTCTCTTGCAGTGACACCCTGATAAAAAACACATACAAAATACATACAAAATACAGTACATTTAAGCAATAAAGCAAAATTACAAAACACATAAAGCAATAGAGGCAACATCAATGACGATAAAACACCTGCATACATAATGCTCACTGTCACTGTCACTGTACAATTTTGAGGTACTCGTGCTTAACTAAAGTATTTCCCTGTTCTGTAAATTTATACTTTCACATTTTGGAGGCAGATATTGTACTTTTACTACATTTGTCTGATTAGTTAAGTAACTAGTTACTTTGAGGATTGAATGTTGCTTCCATGCCAAAGGAACATATTTTTCAATTAACTTATTTTATTCTTATTTTATTAACCAGATGAAACAAATTAAAAAATAATGTAAAAACCCACTGGTAATCAAAATGCTGAATACTGGTCAGTACTAATCATCTGTCAACCCCTTGAATTCTGTATGCATACATAAATTGCTTTTACTTTACTTTTAATACTCAAGTTGATTTATTGTCAGATACTATAAGATTTTTACTCAATTACAATAGGTGTGGGTGACTGTCACTTTAAGCAAAGAAATATTTTATCATGATATCTTTGGTAGATATCATGCAAGTAGAACAACATCGGTCACATACTCAAACAAAGTTGAGGTTCCTGTGTGTGTGTGTGTGTGTGTTTGTATGTGTGTCTATGTGTGCCACCCACTATTTTTGACACCTTAAGCAATAACCAGCAAGAGTAACCGTCGCTGCCCTTCTCACAGCGTGGAGCTCGTTTGTCATTCATCGTAGCAATAGAGACATACTGTAGACCTCACACAGTCAAGGCCTGTCAACTCCCGATGACACACTGACACACACACACACACACACACACTCCCTTCCCTTCGAGGATGTTGAGATAATGTGCAAGATGGATTATGTGCCGTTGCATGTGTGTTTTATGGTTCACTGAGGGGTGATTAGTTCAAGCGAGAGGTCAGTTACCCTCCTACTAGAGAGAAAAGGTAAACCTCTTGTGTGTGTGTGTGTGTGCGTGCGTGTCTATGTGGTTTCCCGTGCTAAGCCATTTTGGGATCAGAGTGCTCTGGAGGGTTTTAAAGGATTTAGGCAGCGAGTGTTGTCTTCTTAACACTGATGAGCTGGCTGCTATCTGATCGAGGACTTTAATGAAAGTGGTGCACTCGGTGTGCGTGTGTGCATGCACGCGTGTGTGTGTGTGATTCTAGTCACCTCCTCCTTGTGTGTACTGTAGGCTGTTTCAGCCTGTGGGCGTCTTTGTTTATGACAGATCTGCATTACTCAGACCGCTTCTCTGTCTTGTCCCAATTTGTCTTTCATGTCCCGATTGTGTATTGTGTGTGCGCGTGTGTGAGTGTGTATGTGTGTGTGTGTGTGCTTATTCCAGTGGTGCTGACCTCTCTCATCCCATTCTTTAATCTGACCCAGTGATCTGATTCAGCAGCAGGATTGAAGGGAGCATTTAGCGGCAGCGTTCGACTGCCTGAAGGCCCCCCCCCC
>CAEMYA010000112.1:3703853-3714837 GCA_903131615.1 Diplodus sargus
TCATTTTTTTTTTTTTTTCAAAGCTTAATGTCTAAACGGTAGGGTCCAGGCTCGTTTTAACTCACACTCATTGTCTTTTTGAATGGTGCCTTTGGGCCAGAACACGGAGAGTAAAGGCTTCGTTTAGCTCCAAACAAATTTCTTTGTGTAAGGTGTTGTCTGAGCACGTCTTAAGACAAGACTGTTTACACCTTTTTCTGTATAATCTGCCTCTGCTCCCGTCCTCAGCCAAAGAAATGGTGCGGAACCCGAAAAGGTCCAGTGAATGGACCCTCAATTCTTATAGATGGTCAGGGGCCCCCTCACTGAATCTAGCTGCCTCTTGGCCAGTAATGATGCATTACATCTAATGCATTGTTTATGTATAAGTATTGCTACTAGTAGCTTTATGTAGCTATATCTCAAAATATATTCTAAAGAACTGAAATATCAATCAACAATCCAACCCCAGTCGTCTCAGTAGCCTTGAATGCTTTTGCTCCTGATTTCGTGCTAAATTATCGACTGGCACGTGAGCAGCTTTTAGCGTATTTAACCTTTGTCTCTTAAAGTCATGTTTTTATGCCTTGCACATGCTTTACGTGGCTTACATTGAGATACGCTGGGTGTTTTCAGTCAACCCAGTTGGAGACAACCCCCTTGCTAAGCAGCGATGCACACGCCTCCCACTGCGGCAGATTGTTGGTTATGATTAAGCTAGTAAGGGTGTTGATTTCACTTACAAATAAACAGAATCTGCCCTGTAAATCATCAGGAGTTATCGTTTTTGCAGACACAACAGCACTGGTCTTGTCATCTGCATTATCTATAAAAAATGTATTTTGGAGTTATCAAAAGTCATTCTGGGAAATGTAGGAAAACACTAACATAAGGAGAATAAAGCTAGTTAAGAGAAGAGGCAGATCAAAACATTTCGTCCCAGAGGATTGCATCGAACAACACACATGGATTATCTATTGGGATGAGTGTATGGCTAGATTCTCCAGTGTGTCAGGCCACCTTCCTGAACCAGGCTGGTTGGCGTTCACACCCCCCTCCCCACCTCACCTCACCTGCAGCAACTGGGGCATCGCTCCACCTGGGCCTCATTCTTCTTCTGAGTTAACTGCCACCGGCAGAGCTGCAGTCCCTCCTTATGTTCAGCTTGAATTGATAACAAATCTTTTTAAGAATCACTTCACGTTCCACTCTTGCGCCATCGCTCCTCTTTCTCAGGCTTGTGTTCTGATGGAGCTGCTGCGTCTGACTCATCTGTCTTTGTGTGGCACTTCCATCTGGCTATATAAACCAAGGACACTGTAACGTCCAACTCCTTTTCTTACGACTATTATCACACATCTGTGGTATTGATCCTTGGCCTCTTTATTGTGGGTTGGTGATTTTCAAAACTGAAGGCTTTTCTAAGATTTCAGGTACTGGCTAGAATGTAATGTATATGCATTCGCAGCTGTACTGGAAGATTCCCTCAGGCTTTTATGCCTCCAGCTTCACATCAAACCTGAGGAAATAGAGTTTTTCTAACTGCTGGTGGATAAAAAGGAATCACACCCATGAGTTTTAGCGCTGAATTTATTCATTAATCTTCGCAGGGAGAAGCTGAACAGCTTTCTCAGCCGACTGAAGGTGACCTTCTGCTGAATATCAAGAATTAGAATTTCTACAGAGTCTCATTCCACACTTATATCTATTATTTGAACAATGTAACCTCTGCTTTGATTGAATGATTGCAAGTCTGAGGGTTAAAGGGATTATAAAAATTATATCATTAAGCATTTAATTCAAAGATTCAGTCCTTTATTTACAACGTTCATTACCAAACTGTTCTATACTTAACAAGCTGCAGTATGTGGAGGGTTGATTTCTGGCTATGTGAATACTTCTGGTGGATGAAAGGACCTGACCTCAGATTTTTTAGATTAATCATCAGGCAATATGGTTTTTTTTTAATTTATGATGGTGGCGTCAGATGGATTAACAGCATATATATTCATGATTCCCAGCGAATGACTCCTACTACAACTCTCTTCTAGAGCCAGCGTGAGATTTGCGAGTCGTTTTGAATGAAATGTCACAGCATCTGATCGATGCATTATGGAAGTTATTGCACACATTCCACATGCCCTCCTCAGGATGAATTGTAAAAACTGTGGTGGTCCATTATCAACCAAACAGAACAATAGGAAATACCAAAAATTAACAAATGCTTGTTTATTGCAGTTTGGTAGTAGCCTCGGATGACCAAGTCAAGTCCTTGCCAAATGTAAATCAAGTAAACCAGTTATACATTTAAAGGCTTTCTAAGATGTTAGTGATCACATCATGAATGTTTAGTCACTACTTAACAGGCTGCGCTGATAGAAGACATAGACAAAACAAAATGATTTTTCACTTTATTAACTTACAGCAAGAGTTATTTCTTTTCATGCCTTGACTAATGACTTTTCATTTATCTGTGAGGTGTTAATAAATCACTCCTCAGCCATTAGTGAAGTCAGTTGTGACTTCATCTAATTCATCTTTTACATGCAGCACATATGGGTTTTAAGTTACTTTTAAATCTTGCCACTGCAAACAGATTTTAAACACAACTCCATACATTTGATCACAGTCAGGCCCTTCATGTCATCATCATTACTGCTCAATATCTCTCCTTCCTTGAAGGAATCTCGTGGCTAAAAACTCTCATGAATTACTCACGACCTCCCGTCAACTCTGCAGCGTTTCTGCAACTTTAGATGTTTTATGCATAAGACCCTGGAGTGCAGGCAGAGAGGACCAGGGAAGACAAAGATAATTTTACTCTGTAGTTTTTGGGGGGGAATTAAGTGGCTTTGTTGCTGCCCCGCGTCATCTGATTCTTCTCCCAGCATGCCTTCTGTGTCCGCCTGACTGCCTGTCTGCCTTGCCATGCCTGCCAGCCTGTGATGTTTAGCGGATGACAGCTCGACTTGTCAGCTTGCCGTCAAGCCTCGGGGATCAGATACCGCTGTCTGATCCCAGACTCGTTTTTTTTTCTTCTTCACTTAGTTCATGCTTGCTTCCATTCACACTCTTTATTGCGCGGTGGAGAGAGGGGAAGTGGAGGGTGAATGGCATGAAGTGTGTGTCGAGTGTGTGAGACTCCCACAGGGCATGTGAGAAGAGGTTCAGTGGGTTCACTCTGATCTCTCCGGTCTGCCTGTCTGTATCTAGGCAGAAGTCTCTCCTCTCTCTGTCCTCATGACTCCCCCCTGCAGCGTCTGCGTGGTCTTGTGGTTTTTGCGGAGTCTGCTGCGGAGCCCCAGTCGGCCCCTCTCATGTGACTGGGTCTCCTCCACGCTTGGTCACCTTCCGACTGAATTGGGCAACGGTTGACTGCATTTCCCCGCTGGTCCATTTCCACTCTCTCAGAGTGTATATGTGTGTGTGTGTGTGTGTGTGTGAGAGAGAGAGCGTGTGTGTGTGAGTGTGTGTCCCAGGGGAGGGGCGGATTATGAACAGTCATCACTTGTTGACTTCCTGCCATCCATCAAAGCCTTGAGCTCCATTAAGTCTGCATTGCCTCCGTCTCCGTCTGCCTACTGAAACCATTATTGTATTACAAACTTCTGATATGATGGAGGTTCTTAATAAACTTTATTTTGTTTGCACATTTTATTTTCATACTTGTTAAATAAAAGTTTTGTGAAACGCCCTTTATTTAAAGCCAGAAGTTACCCTACCAATAAAATGTCCCTAAACTCAACACAATTTCCATTTTTAGGATTAAAAGGGAGACTTTTACTCTCGCACCATGGTCTGAAGTCGGGTTCAAAAGCTTTCTCTAGTGAATTATTAAACTTTGGAGGCTTCCTCTAAATGAGTTTAAATAACAGCTTCTTGGCAACTGACCACATGTGTGTTGTTGGGGTCATAGCACAGCCACAAGGAGGAAAAGTTCACCCAGAAATGAAAATTCAGTCAATATCTACTCAGATTCATGCGGACGGAAAGTCAGGTGAAGTTTCACGAGCCACAAAACGCTGTGGAGCTTCACAGCAAAACAGTATTGCAGCGTTCTCCCAAACAACTGAAATAGATGGGAAAGAATTCTATGGAAATAAAAGCACAAAATGGCCTCATACAGCTTGTCTGACATAATCCAATTCTGTAACTCGGAGGTTCCAAATTGATTTGAAAAAGACATTATTTAGACTCTTTTTAGAGCTGAAATCTAGATGTTAAGCTAATAGCATTAGCGAGTGTGCACCACGGGTGTAAATAAACATTGTATTAAAATCAATTCGGGATGTTTGGGCTTCCGTAGACTTGGATTACACCAGACAAGCTGTATGCAGCTATTTCACACTCTACACAATAACTTGTGTCTCCATCTACTTCGGATGTTTAGAAGAAACACTGTTTTACTGTGAAGCTCCAAAAATGTTTGTGGACTACGAAACTTCACCCAACTTTCCATCAACATGGGGGTGAGTAGATGAAGACAGAATTTTCATTTTTGGGCAGACTTGACCTCTTAGTCATCATCTTAGGTCTTGTTTCCCATCTTAAGGCTACTCGATATGAACTACTTCCCTTTTTAGTGCAGGGATTGTTGAGTCAGACAGTGAGAGGGCAGCCACAGTATGACTCAGGAGTCCTGGGAAATTGAGAATGAGCTGCTGCATGCAGATAGTCTTGGTTTTATCGGTGACTGGGATCTCTGTCGCTGCATCCCCCCCAAATACAGCGGAAGGGAATGGAATCTAGTTTGTGATGCTCCCATTATTGTCCAGCTGCCTTAAAAAAAATAAAATAAATCAACACCATCTTTCCACATACTTCGCTTAGAAAAGTTTTCATTGGTTCTACTTTCTATCAGATAAATAGACCTTCTGAAAACTGCTGACAGACTCTGGATTATGCAGAGTGTAAAAATGTAGCGTAATGTAAAATGCAACGCTGTATTGAACAATAATGGCGAAAAGTATCAGAGACAGGTATGCGAGGCACACACACACTAACAGAGAATTGAAGCACTGTGTTGTCAGTTGTGTGAGCAGATCCATAATTAAGACACTATTTTGCCTACCTTCGCTGTGGTGCACCATGGATACGCCATCCACTGCCGCTGAATGTTTGTCCCTGTTTTGGTCCATTTGTTTGATTGACTTTATTTCTACTTTGCAACGGCCAAATCCAAATTTAGAGAAGCTGGTTGATGATAACAGTGTGGTTATGCTAATCTAAGTTGCCTTACAGATTTAGGAACTACAGCAAATACTTTAAAGACTTTTCCGGCCCAGGCTTTTTGTTAATATTCTTGTGCAAGATGCCAGAGGTAAAAATCCTTCAAGGACAAGAGGGCACAGTGATCCTGTTGGAAACATGCAATCATTATATATCATAAGATATATGGAAACTATCAATGGAACTAAATGTGATCCATAGTGTTAAGAATAACTCAATACCAGGCTGGAAAGTGGTATATTTTCGGGTGCACCTTGAGTCCCAGTGCATGTGCTTGGGAAAATGTGAGTGCCGGCAGCTTGTAGTCCAGGTTGTATGGCAAGTCACTAAACTTCACAAGCAGCCACAATAGCTAATCAGAACAGATTAGCACAAATAAAAAGATGAAAAAATATAGAAATTAAAATGCATTTCAAAAACATAAATTAAACAGTGATACAATAGTGAAAGGTTACTGTTCGGTATATGCATACTGCTCTGGTGTCATCCGCGTTTGCGTCTATGAATTCTGGCTTGGGGGATTTTGTCTGAGTTTCCAAGTTGGATCATTCTCACCTGGATGACCGTTCCATTTCACTTTTCCATGTCAGAGGTGATTTTCTTTTTTCGAGTTCTAAGTTCATTGGAATGCACAACTGGAGGTGCAAAAAAAGCATATTTCACTATTTTGCCCCATTATGTGACGAGTTGGTTATTTGTGTTTTAAGTGGCTATTGATGTGATCAATCAAAATTTTCAGCCAAAGGGGCCAAACATGCAGCCAATAAAGTCATGGAGATTGAAGCACATGTGACTAAACATTTCAGCTCTAATCTTGACGTCTGACCTTTAAAGGAAACATGGCAACTTACTCATTTGATTTTTCCTCTGTGAATCAGTTGATCCATATGGCCAGTGTGGATGACCAAACATGAATGAATAGGAAGAGAAAGGAACAGGGCAGGATTAAAAAAAAAAAAAAAAGGACGCACAGAGACAGAAAGAAAGGCTTTCTTGTCCTCCGCTGTGGACGTTCTCTACCTCTCCTTGGGTCACCATCATCCCCCTAAACTGAAGCCATACTTGTTTGTGGTTGCATGCATAATCTTTCAGCATAAAAATATTACTAAATACAGAGCGATTACTGTGTTTCCCCTCTTCAGGCATTAATTATTGAGCTAATTAAAGGAAGAAGCCTTGAAGCTGCAAATGTATTATTTATTTCCCTGAAACAACATTTATCCCAAAGATTCTAACATAATAATGAATGTGTTCATTAAACGTGTTTTGTCAGGATCCATAAATTATCTCATCAGCCGCATTAAATAAAAAGCAACTCACGCAGTACTCCAGTAGCTGCAGTGCATTCTGGACTATTGAGCTGAGAGCCAGTGGAGAAATAACAATGATCCCGATCCTATGAATAAAAAAAGATAGAATGTATGATTAAACACAAAGCACAGCAGGATTGGGCTTAGACTTCATGCGCATTACCAATGTATACATACTGAAGCATACTTCCAGTACATGTTACCGCAGTGCGTCTGCACAGAAATAATGCATCAGTAATGAAATCCCTCATGTTAAATGAATGAAAGCCTGTGGCAGGGCGATGGAGAGGCTGTCTGAGTGAAACGTCCACTGCCTGGATGTTCTTCTTCACCCTTCCTCCTCTTGACCTGCCTCTGTGCTTTATGCTCCAGTGTGCTCGGTGACGGATCTGATGTGTTAAAAGAGGCCTGAAAAGCTTCACTGTTCACAATTCTTGTGTTATGATGTAGACGTTTCAAAAGCTGTCAGGTGTTATCTTTGTCTCAGCCGCTTTTGCATTCTTCTGTCTCTCCTTTTCTTTATCACACAGACTGAGTTACAATTACTTCATCTGCCAGCAACAATGAGTACGCTTGTGTTTTTTTCCTTGTAGTGTAGGAACATACTGTGAGCTAACATTGTGAAATGTGAAGAAGAAATCTGATGCTCATGCTCGGGATAACAGGAGTGCACCTTCTGTGCAAATTGGCAGTGTAGTACAGTAGGTATTTATTATTCATATACATTTTGCTTTTACTTTTTACTTGATGTATTTCTGCTTTCCTTCTATTGGAAAATAATAGTTGCTGGCCATGACCCTAAGCTTGTGCAGAAAGTAGCCATAGTTGTACCAGAGCACTCTGGGTCGTAACCCAGTAGGACTGCGAACACACACTCGGCTGCGCACCACGCTGATCCCCCTTCCTGTTGTTTTACAGCAGACGACTAGGGCCACAAAAATCTCTATCAGCTTAACTGACTTGTTATTATTTCCTAACTGTATATGCACTTGTTGCCTGGTGGTAACTGGTTGACGTTGTGTTTTTCAACAGCCAAAGGCGCAGCTAATGCTGGGGATTGTGAGCTGCAGTTTCCCCACCAGGGAGCCCGGCTACAGCCCCCTTGCAGAGGCTCGCCTATTACAAAATTTGCTATACTCATCCAATAACTCACTCCTATTTACATTAAGTGTAGGAGTTTAACTGTTGGAAACAGCTTATTAGTGGTCACTGGTCACACAACTAATAATCACACATACATGCAAAGAAGAATAGTCATTCAGACACATGGATTTAATGTATATCTGCCAAACTCTTACATATAAGAAAAAAATATGTGGAGGCCTATTACATAAGCTGGCAATCAGACTAGAAAACTATCAGCATGGCTAGCAAATGCTAACAGCATGGATGATCAAAAACCACATCGACCACATCGCCAACGAACCATGGAACCACATGCCTTATGCTGTCTGAATGAGGCCTTATACTGCTTGAACACCACTATACTTCTGATGGATTTCATCATTGCCATTTGCTTAATACATATCAAACAAATGGCAACAATAAAATCTGATCGCCGGCTGATATGAATCCCCGCGCGGGTTGTTTGGGTTGGTGAGCGAAAACAGTTCCACAGCTCTCGCAATGTGAGGTTTATTGTCGAGCTGTGATTGAACTGCTTGGCACCTAATGCTGCACAATGCTGTCATTCAAGGCTTGTGAGATTATAATGACAGAGACTGAAGATAAAGCTGAGTGCAGTAGAAACTTGGTTAGGAGTAATATCTGATCTTCTCTCCCCTCCTGACTCTGTCTCTGAGCCTGAGGTGAGGACTGTAAATTGCTTGTGTATTATCGTCATGTTAGTAATCATCATTAAAGAGGATTAAATGGAGCACTCTAACCAGGAAGAGACGCGCACAGCCAATCATCACTGCTGGAGACTTGATTGGTGGCACACACATACACACACAAACACACACACAATCACCTTTTGAAAGTTCTTATTGAGCTTTGTTTAATGAAGCACTGTCAACACTGCTAATCACCTGTATCTCCACTTCCCTGCTCTGCTTGCATTCTTCGTTTAAATCCCAATTAGTCTGCAGCACTTAAGTATTTGTGTAGGATGATAACAACCCCTTCATACACACACATAGCCATAAAGAAGTGCTGCACTGTACGTCAGCGTTTAAAACCAATCAATCCTGTGTATGTGTGCGCGTTGGCTGATGTGAAATGGATCCCCCCCCCAAGCCTCTCCCACTGTGAAAGTAAGATTAGTGACAAATTAATCCTCCTCCGGCGGCCCGTAATCTTTCTCTGAGAGATGGCGGCAGATGTTATATGTGAATGCAGGCCTGTACTGAGCACTTGCAGGAGCCGGCCTGTTGTTTACAGGACGCCTTGTGTGTGATCAAACGCTGAGAAAATATAGTGCGGTGTAATACTTACTGACTGCAGCGCATGAGGTTCTGCAATAGGTTAGTTTAAAAGCTTGACTACTGCGTTGAATCAGTCACTGACAGTTTTAACAACAAATCAGACTTCATGAGGTGTACCAAATTGGTATTTACTGCCCTTTGGTGTGTTGTATTTAGTCTGAGCAACCCTGTTTGTCTAACTCCTTTTAAAACACATCAAATGAGGTCATGGATTTATCAAAATGTCTATCAGATTCTTCAAGTTAAAGATAAACCAGAAATCCTTTGTTTTACTTACAAACTTAAGCTTCCTTGATAATTTTTTTTCAATTCAGGTTAGCAGTAGTTTCACAAACAGCCAAAACAGAGCAACATCAGCATTCTCATGTCAACATTTCCTCATATACTTAACAACTGAATAGGTGGATTGTCATCAGAGCATGTGATCGGAGCTGAGTGGCGAGAATTTCCACTCCCCGCTCCATCTCTCAACGAATGACCTCTGATGTAAGCTAACCGTTTAAGGCGCACGTGAGTCTGGACTTGTGCATGCCCGAGACTCGTGGAGAGCGGTATCGAAATGGAACTGGAGCAAAACAGAACCATCGCTCTGGCCTTTGGATTAAAACCCGCTCTGCGCTCCGACTATATTGCGCACGCTCCGCTCCCCGCACGCTCCGCTCCCCGCTCGCTTCGCTCCGTTCACATGCCCTGATTGTCATTAACTAAAATCAGCGTAAAGCCACGTTTCCATTTGATGGCATCGGCTTTCTTCTGCGTTTTTCAAACAATTTCGAGGTGGAGCCAATTTCTGTGTAGGCTTATGCTGATAATAAAAGACAAAAGATCACTTTTCTAAATCCCTTTGTCCTCACATGGTACCTAGTCCCCTCCACAAACAAGAAAACACAGACATACACTCACACACAAACACACACACACACACACAATTGTGAGAAAAAAAAACTGCCTTCAAACAGGCAGAAACCTTGAGCAGAACCAGATTTGTGGGCGGACATCTGCCTAGAACAGCTAGGTTGAGAGAGGGGGAGGGAGAGACAGAGGTAGGTTTAGGCACTTAAAGTATTTGGTTAGGTTTAGTCAAAAAAATGTGGTTAGGTTTTAGCAACATAACTAATTGTGATTTAAAATAGGCATGTTAAAGCCTTATTCCTGTTCCTTTTTCCAAAATAAGACCCAAGCTAAATAAACCAAAATGATCATTTTAAGCGTACTTATTCACTTTTATGAGAACTTTTTTAACTCCTAACTCCCAAGAGCATTCTCTACTTTAATGTTGAGAACTGAATGACTGCAGGTTATATTAAATGCAGGCCCCAGTAAACAAACAGGATGGCCACAACCCTCCTTGTGGAAAGGACACAAAAGCGAAAGCTAATGAAAAGGATGGGTGATGTGCAGTGTAATATACACACAGCGCTATTCTGAGCTCTCTGATGTTTTTTACCTCTCAGTTTTTTTTACCCCGTCAGTTTCCAGTCTTGTTACTTGGCAGAGGCAGCATCGGGTGGCATTCTCTTTGTGGTGTCCTTTCAAAGCCAACAAAGGCATTATGTCGGATGTTTTAAGTGGATTGTGAAATCTGTCTGTTTCTGACCTTCTTGGGCACAACACAGCTTAATTTAGAGGAGCCGTGCTTTGGGAAGCAGCATGGGAGCATTACGTTTTTACGAGATGGCACATTAAGTGTTCCCTCCGGTTCTTAGTGGATGACAGAGAGGTCCGATCGTTGTATTCAGCTGGAAGCTTCCCAGTTTCTCTCCACCTGCTTTTATAAGGACTTATAAACAGAGCAGGTGACAGTGCCACGGAGGAGAAGGAGAGGCAGCGAGTTGTCAGTGTGACACTATCCTTGCTCAGACTGATGATAGTGTAGCATGAAAGCTGAATAGTGTGTGTGCTGTGTTTATGTGGTGTGGAGCACACAGAGCGTCTCTTACCTTCAGGGGACATTCTGACTGGGCTGCTGGTATTTGGGCTGAAACTAGCACCACTCAGAGTGTTACTGCCAGGGTAGGAGGGAGGGGCTATGGGGGGGGG
>CAEMYA010000112.1:3714861-3739486 GCA_903131615.1 Diplodus sargus
GGGGGGGGGTAGTTAATGGAGTTCTTTTAGGTCATGGCTCAATAACTCAAAGGTCACAGTCTAGAGCTCCTTGCACATTAATTTAATCAATTAAGAAAAGGCTGAATTGGGAGTAAATGTTGGGAGTCAATGAAACTTCCTTCTTATTGTAACCATCAAGTTGACCAACATGTTTGAGGAAAGGGTTGCTGGTTGCTGGTTGGAAAGAGTTGCTGGTTGCTGGTTGTTTGCCCAATAACCTTCCCTCGGCTTCCACCCTCTGCCAGCATGTTTGGACTTTGTGGCTGCAGTAACTCTTTATTGGAAGTTGAGAGCTCTTACATATCACCAGTGATGTTTCTCATCCAGAGACAGATTGTCTTGCTTTATCGATTGCGTCCGCTGGCTGTAACATAATAAAATGTGCATTTTTCTCAAGAATAAATGCAGGGAAGCTATCTGACAATCTGACTCTGCAACCCTGACCTCATAGTTACTGTAATAGGCGAGCCACTGCGCACATCACCACGAGTGCGAGTGTGTTTCTGTGTGCACAGTAGTGCACAGTACCTGTCAGCACTGAGGAAATGAAAAGGCTCTGCTTTCCCATGACCTTACCTGATTCCAGACCGGAGGAATCCAGCCAGCCGGCGCAGGTGAGAGGATGGTGAAGGGTAGCGGTTTCCATGGTTACGGCTCCGTTCCCACCAAGCAATGAGCCAGGTGCTGGCGTGGGACTAAGGGTGACTTTATGTTCCCGGTGACTGGGTGGGCATACACTGGTTGCACACCGTGCTCGTCTGTTTTTGTTTCCCAGCTGCATCGCACTTTACCCAGTACTTCAGTGTGTGTGTGTGTGTGAGTGTTCAGTTGAAAGCCGCAGGCAAACCAGAGACAGGAGAGACAGGATTATTGACAGATTAAACAGGTCCGCGCCCGTGTCTACTTGCGTATGATGTGTGTGTTTATGTATATATCCGGAGGCAGCAGAGCAGACCGAGGCACAGCGATAAGGCCTGTGTGGATGGATTTAATTTACGCTTATGTCAATCTGGGTGTGTGTGTGGGTATGTGCGTGTGTGTGTCTGTGTTCTTCCACTTCAAAATTGGTTGAAAAACGCAGGAGAGAGCAGATGCTATCACTTGAAATGGTCAAATTTATTGAACTTTGATCCTCATGGGCCGGCAAAACTGGATCAGGGCCGCTTGACACACATCTTCCACAGTTGATTGACTGAAGAAGGGCTGAGAAGCTTCTGAGAGGCTGAGATGAATAACATTTCTAATGCTCCCTGTTATATTTTGCCAGAGCAGTAAAGTGCAATAATTCAGCGGCTCCTAAAATCAAACAACAGTGAATTTTTCAAATTGCTGGCTAGATTGTATGCTTCCAGTGCTCCTTCGCAATAAAAGCTTTTCTGTCACTTGGAATCTGCGAGATATATATTGGGAAGGTGATGGTTGGTTTGTTGGATGGTTTGTCAGCAGGGTTTCACAAAAAAAACTGTTGAACAGAATTCCATGACACCTGGATGGAGGATGGGCCTCAGCCTAGAACAGAGCTCATTAGCTTTCAGATTAAGATGAAGTAACGGATCAGGATTATTATCTCACTGTCTATAACAATGTTTGGTGAGATTTTTCCTTCAGCTGGTGAGCATAAACTGTGGTTAAACAGTTATGGATTTCAAATTTAGAGTGATTCAATGCCATCGAGTTTGATTATTGGAATAGGCTTAACTGAATTAAAGGAGACTGTTGGGCCTTGGTGGAGGTATGCGCTCACCTGAGTGCCATTGTAGATAACCATGTTTTATTTCAATACACAGATCCAGATCTGTCTTTCAGATTCATTTTTGTAAACTGATGTTACTGTTATCTGTATTCAAAGCTGAAAATACATTTACCTCAGTGTTTTTTTTGATCACCCAATTTTTAAGCATGTAACCAGTTCAACAATATCTAGTTCCTAGACTTATTTTTTGGAAGAGACTGTTTAAAGTGGTTAAAGGTTAAATAAATTACATGCATGCAATTTTAGAGGCGAGATGCTGCCATTGCAATTTTGGCCACAGCTTTGTTCAGCCATAGCACAGCCTCCCTTTTCAGTCCACTAATTCTAGCTTGACCATCTCTCTTGGGGAGGACAGATGACTGGAAGCATTGAATGTGCTGGCGTTCACACACAGCACGGGCAGCTTTCAACCTGATTTATTCTGGCATCCGTCGTCATTAGCAGCAGGCTCACTGGTGCTAGCAGATAAATATCACCACGGCTCTGTGACCCATCAGTGCCGCGTGGCGCAATCACACACACTCACACATACACACACACACGCACACACAAACACACACACACACTCCCACTGGAGCTGAATCTTCATTACCTTGAGCTCCACCTTAAGCCTGTGTCCACAGTAATCAGTTGACACCACTGCTCTGTCGAATCAGCAGGCTGCCTGTGAAATTGTGTGTGTGCAAAGCTTTGCCTTAATTTGTGAGCGAGCCTAAAAAGCAAATATTCCATGATTGCATTATTACACTGAAAGCCCACTTCCTCTGAGAAAGCAGTAATTGCCTGTTTACATCGTCCACAGTAGGACTGTGTTCAACCGCATTATTATGGCCCAGCTTCAGGTTATCAATCTGTGTGTGTGTGTGTGTGTGTGTGTGTGTGTGTGTGTGTGTGTGTGTGTGTGTGTGTTCTGACGGTGTAAAGGCATCCCTCGCCTCCCTCTATCCTCCCCTCTGTGTTTGAAGGTCATGGCCGTCTGTTGAGGCTCGTTACGCTAACAAGCGCTCAGCTCACTCCCCGGGGATCTGTCAATGGATCAGGTTCGAGCCAGCAGAGGGATTACAGTTCACATGCAGGGATACTGGGTGTATTTGTGGTCAGCAGCAACCCTTAGCACACAGCATATTTTAATTTTTAACCGGTATATATATATATACATTTTTTTTTTATCAAAAGGCCTGCTGTGAAAGGCGAATCCTTATCTTTGCCTTGATGTTCCTTTGACATGTATGATGAGAGTGAGATCAGACGAACTCTTACTGTTATACGAAGGGATGTTCGGCCGCTGAGGTAGCACGGAAAAAATACTCGATAGGATGTGTCGAAAACACTGACAGTGACAGGCGACATCCTCATTAGGCCGATGTTGAGTGCGCGCCGACTGGAAAGCAGAGACAGATTTACATGTTTGCTGTCAACAGATTTGTGAGTTTACAGTTGAGCGCATGAGCAGGTGTGTAGATGAGCAAATGTGGATTCTGATATCATCAGCTCTCCGCAGCAGTTGTGCAAATTTGCATCCTGCACTGCTACCCACAGCACTTTGCAAATAGAGGCAAACATTTATACAGAACTGTGTCTACTTGTGCAATTGTATATAACAACCTCCTGATTATGAGGCAATGAGCTCCTGGGTGCAGGCACGTAAAAGTCAGTCATTTCGGCTGTATTTCTTTTTGAGATATCTGTTAAAGTACAGTAAACCAGTAAAGTGTGGTCACGGATCATTGTATGTTGAACAGCAGCCTTGATTGGCTATATTGTTTAATATAGTGATGGCAGAGAAGGTTACCGGCTGCAAAGAACGTTTTACTTATAAATGAGCAAATGCAAATTTAAATGCATCATGTTGCTTGACATCATATCCAGGAGATAATGTCAATATGTAAATATAAGTAATATATCACTCTAAACCCAGGTTTAGCATTAATTGCATTCATTTTGAGTGGTCATTATTAATTCTTTTCGTTCGTTTAAAGAGAATCTCTCCCATTGCGAAACGAGTTGTTTGCACTAATCATATGACTTATGCAGTCCAGTTACTTTGGATTAGGATTGCTATATCTACTGCTCCTCACTCAGTCTTCACACTTGAATATGATTCCAGAATAAGATCAGCTATATAGGGATGCTATTTTTTGCTTGAGCTCAGCATTCAACACAATCTCACCCATGAAGTCGATTGAAAAATTAAACACTCTGTGCTTGACTACAACACTGTTGTTGGATGTTGGACTTACTCACAAGCAGACCCGAGTTAGGATCTACGTTGATGATCAACACCTAAGCTCCCCAGGGCTGTGTGCTCTGCCCCCTCCTGTTCAGAAAGCACTTCATGACTGCATTCCACGAACGTCAGGCGAACTCCATTGTGAATTATGAGGACGAAACTACCACAATTAGCCATATCATAAACAACAATGAGAGATTCATATCGGGAGGACATCTTGCAGAGTGGTGCACAAAGAACAATCGACTGCTCAGCATCAGCAAAACCATGGAGCTAATTGTTGATGTCAGAAGGAGGGAGGCAAAAATACACACACCTTGTCTCCATCAGTGTTGCTGAGGTGGAGCAGGTGAACAGTTTTGGGAATTCCAGGTCCAAAGGTTGCATTCCAACAAGATGATGAATTTGTGATTTCTGATCAAGTTATGTACATCACCTGTCAGTGTTGTGGCTGATCGGTATAACTGCCCACACTACTAGATATAGTAATACGAGATATTATTATCTTGGGAGCTGTAGTTTTTGGGGGTTTTTTTCAGTCTTAAGAAATTAATGGTATGTGGAACTGATATTATTAAGTATTCCTAATGCCTGACACATCGTCAGATTCTGACAAGGCATAAAATAAATAATTTTGTATGTGGGAGTGCAGAAGATAAAGTCGAGGGTCTCACAGACTGAGGAAAGAAGCTGCTCTGTAGTCTGCAGAATCAGAGCAACTTGTTGCTGCTTTAATTTTACTGTTCTCAAACTCTAAATTCTCTTACGAGCTCTACAGCAGATGTACGTCCATGGAAGATGAGCCATAGATACATATTCTTTTATACAAGAATATAGAATGAAATGTTCAGTAAGAGATAGCATTCAGTCACAGTAGCTAATGTGTGACATCAGGTTTTGATCTCTTATAATTAGTAGAATTACAGACCCATCAAGTAGAGCATTTCTGTTTTACTACCGATCATGAAGGTCTACAGTAAATGCTGCTCCTACCTCCCTCCTAACTGCCAGAGATACATTTCTGATGAAGTATTGAATCTATTAGAAAAACACGTACATTTAGCTTTAAAAAGCCCATAACTATAGTATATACACAATTGGGTAAAATCCCAGTTCCCAGAGAAAATGAAATCATGAGCCCTACATGGAAAAATGAAAATTATGAAAACTATCCATCAGAATTTTCCAAGGTAGCATCTTGTCCAACAGTCCAGAACCTAAAGATACACTACATTATCATACAAAGTGGAGAAAAATAGCAAATCACATTTGAGAAGCTGAAACCACCAAAATATTTGTCATTTGACCATTTGTTTGAATATCAAGTCAATTATGTTCTGTTTGGCTGCCAATCAAGTTACTGAGTAATTGGTTGTGAACTGCTCAAAACACCACAATATGCTGATGCTATGCTTTATGCTATCCAAAAAAAAGCTGAATTTGTTGCTAACATGGTTGTATAATCTTAACTACTTGTAATGTGGATGGCAAACATGCACTGTTGAAAAAGGATTTCCTTATGGAGATATACTGTATAAAATGTATCCTGTGTACCGGTACATCATTTTTTATTCTCATCATCAGCTTTCCTGATGGCAGTAACACATGTTCATCCATGAACATGAGGCAGATGACGTGTGGAATAAACTGCATTAAATCCTTGGCTTTCTCATTAGCGCTTCATTTTCTTTCCTGTCGATCCTCTGCCGTCCTTCAGCGCTTTTCCATCCAGAGTAATTGGAGAGAGCGTGTTGGCGGGGGCGAAGTGTTGCGCTGGCTGCTCCCACTGAGCCACTGCCAGCAGCTACTGCTCTGTATCGAGTTGTGTAAAGAGCTGAGATCCAGCCAAACAAACGCTGAACTGTGGCTTCGCCCTTGGCATATAGTCACTGCTCTCATTATTTATCCCTGTAGCTTTCTACTGTACCTCCTTCTCACAGCAGTTGGTCGCTAAGGCGATGGTACCCAAAGTGGCGTCCTTGAGTAAAGGTCCAGGGGGACGGCAGCAGAACAAAGTTAGTTTTCACTCTTGCATTAATCACAGGACTGAAGAGCTTCAGATCATCAGCCTTTTCTTTCCACAGTTAATGAAAGGCGATAAAAATCTTCTCAGGGTCCTTAACGAAAAACCCGAAAAACATTAATATTTTCCAGTTAGTCCCAATGATTGTGGTCCTGCCGATTCCTCGTGCGGATACAGATACGGACAGCAATGTACTTGCTCATGTAAAGTCTTAACTGATCCCTATTAACTATCTTGTATTCTTAGGCTGTTTTGATGGGTTCGATTGGGTATAAGGTCTTTAAAGTGGTGTCTCCTCTCTGTTTTTTCAGTCATGCGGAGGAATCCCTTCGTGGTGGATGGCTGCTGTAGGAAAGGGTCCCGCAACGCCCTGCAGGAGCTCTACAACCCCACACAGGTAGGTCTTTATGTATCGCTGTCTGTCTCCCTTGAGCCTCATCTGTTCCTACAGTATGTGCACCTCTGAGGTGTTGACACAATCTGCATGATTGCAGCATTTTTAGTGGATTGTTGCTCAGTCCCTACAGACTGTGCCGTGTCCGTCGGTGCCTGGGTGACAGCCTGGAATCAGCAATCTTTCACACTGACTGCTCCATGAAAACTCCAGGGGTCAGAATTAGCATAATGGCCGCCCATCTTCTGTGCGGTAGGCAAACAAGCTTTACAGGCCTGAGGCGACAAAATCATCTTCTGGCAATCTGGAATGAGAACAGACAACAATGGGCAAAAAAGGACCGGGTTTCCTGAAGTCTGACAACTTCCCTCTCTTAAGGGTGGAGAGGGAAGAGGCAGCTACTAAAGTAAAGTGTTTTGCATCAGCAGGTATTATCCCTCACCTGTCGCCATGAATAGCGGGACTATTATTGCTCTGTCGGTGTCTGTTCCAGCCAGTGAGTCCTCCCTTCATTTAGTATTTCACAATTTAGATATAAAAACTTAATGAGATGTCAGCCATCTGAGAACATGACACCTGCTATAACTACATGATTGCCAAAATGAAATTAAAGCACATTATGGGTTGCTTTTTAATGGCTTTTCTGCTTTATTGGGCGGTTTACAGTGAGGTGAGACAGAGGGACCGTGGCAGAATGGGATGAAGATGACAAAGGTCTCAACCTGCCAAGCTTGCAGGACACCCAACGTTAATGGTTACTGTTAAAGCTGCACCAGGCAAGGTTGATAAAGACAAAACCATATGAACAATTCTGCACGTCAAAATGTGGGTGAGGGTATCTCAGTAGCAACACAGATTTGCTATAGTTGACCAAACTTCTTAAAAATGTCCTTAGTAATCTTAAACAACTGTATTTTCATTTCACAAAATTAAGCCCATTAACTACAAACCTTGGGTATTTCATGAAGTCATTACTGCTGACCACTTTCCAAAGCATATGATATACGTTTTTGGATGATTTCCTACCTTAAAGGCAGTCATTAGTTTTAAAGGGATAAAATAAGCTCTTTGGCAGCCTAATCGATGTGGCTGCCAAAAAGTGTTTCATTCATATAAGCTAAACTGTGTAAGGAAATCAAATTTGGAAGAAAAAGAGCAAATGTTGTAAAAAGGGTCATGCATACTGGCTCACTGCTAACCCCAAAGCCCCTGTGTAGAGTTCCTTTGTCATTACAGCTTTGTTTTATTTTATTCTCAAGTTTTTACTTTCTAGAAAAATGTCACAATCACAATCTCAACTGATGCGTTCTCTGTGTGGTCTAAGCCTTTCTTAGTACAAGCCTTGCTTAAAGCTGCAGGAACACATTTTCCAGAACAACATTTTTTACCAATAAAACACCACTAAGCCCACCAGTAATGTCTGTAATAATCCCTCACTGCATAAGAAGGCTCTGAGTGCAGCACGATGAGATATGTTGTAGTCATTTAAAGAAGCATTATGTAGAAATTCAGATTTTGTATGATGTGGCTCCCCCCCGACATTTTTGACTGCAAGAATTTGACAATTTGTCAGATGTAATGTAACGTTAAAGGCTATCTACAAACTAAACTCGGCCGTCAAAGTTTGCACAAGCGCTTCACACTGCTCAGAACAGTATCAGCACGCCGAGCGAACATAACCTGAACCAGAGACAATAATGCCTGGCTGTAACATGCTAATGGTTAAACCTTGTAAAGTGAGCTGACATGGTTCATGATGAAAAACCAGCAAGTTGCCAGCCTTGCTTCCTCCATCAATGTCCTCTTTGGTCTCTTCACCTCTGTCATAAAAAGGGTGCTGAGCCCGGTTCAAATTATTGTGAATATTTCTTTAAGGTGAAGAGTTATTCAGCTTCATTCTCCTTTCCAAATAAATCTGATTACCTATGGTTAAGTTTTACCACATATGCCTGTCAGAATTGTTGGCCTTTTGACCTTGATCTTTAGTGATATTGCCTCATCTTAGCACTTACTTTGCTGAGTACAACGCTGCTATGACCAACAGAGCCACGAAAAAACTCAAACTATATGTTTTTAAACTTTCAACTTGAGGAAATAAAAACTCAACTTGTTAAAAATAAATAAATAAAATGGTATGAATAATTCTATCTGGCACAGACCTCCAAGTGTCCTTGAACGCATCGTTGAAGAGACTGTTCAAAACAGTACCCGCTTGCAAAGATAATGTAATTCTGCCAAAAAGCAAGGCGTCGTACTGTCCACTGTGATGGATTACCAATCTCAAGCAAGTGAGCTGAAACCAATAGGTGCCTTGAAGGTAGGAAATCAATTCTGCAACCTAAAAAGGGCTGGCAAGGATGATAAGTATACACAATTGTAGTTTATGGGCTACATCATGCAAAAACCACATTTTCTGTAAATGGACGTTTTGGAACATTGTAGAGGGAATACTATATATATCTATTTTGCAGAAGCTAGAAAAAACAGTTATTTGGTGTTGGCTGGTGTGTGTGTGTGTGTGTGTGTGTGTGTGTGTGTGTGTGTGTGTGTGTGTGTGTGTGTGTGTGTGTGTGTGTGTGTGTGTGTGTGTGTGTGTTTGTGTGTGTGTGTGTGTTGTGTTTTAGGACAGACCGTCAGTAGTGTGGTGCAGTAGCTGAGGGGAAGACAGGAATACACTGCTGGGGGAGATGCTATCATGGTGAAGGATTGGATAGTTTCTGCTCTTCTTGTGTTGTCCCATCACTGTCATCCTCACTATCTATCACACTGTCTGTCTCCCTCTTTCTTCTGGAACCAACCCGGGCATGCCTGCTCACATCTCCACCAGTTCCTTTATTCCCCCTGCTCTGCCTCTTCTGTCCTTTGCTGTCTCCACGTCACCCCAACCCCGTCTCACATTTTCACTTTTTATTTCTTTTTCTCTTTAGGCTTTAAGTGGTTTTCTGGGACGCTAAGAATAGACCAGGTGCACGTGGACCCACCGGAGGTTAATTTGCTGTGGAGAATTTTTCCACACGTTCTCACTCATGTGAAGTCCCATTGATATGTTTCTGTGTGCACAGGGGGGGGTGTTACTGAAGCTAGAGTAAACTTTATCAGGGTGTTTGGGGTCAGTGGTCAAGACAGAGCTGTTGCTGTGTGTGTGTGTATGTGTGTGTGTGTGTGAGTGTGTGTGTGTGTGTGTGTGTGTGTGTGTGTGTGTGTGTGTGTGTGTGTGTCTGTACGCGAATGTGTGTGTGCATTGCGTGTTGTTGCCGTCGCACCGTCCTTGTAGACAGTAAACTGTTTGAATTATAGACCTTCAGAGTGAGGACATTCTTGTCATATTTTAGAGAACATTTCCACTTCTTCTTCACCGGTTGACTTCAGCTTTGGGGCACTTGGGAAAGTGGCCTATTTGGCAGCAAGTTTGCAAAAGAACCTAAATCTGTCCTCAACTCCTGTTTCCAAACATCCTTCGCTGTACTCAAAGACAAGGAAGATAGACTGGTGTTTTGTCGAGGAACCTTATTCAACCGAAAAACAAACTCCTGGTCATGTATTTTGTTGAGGTGTGCACTTAGATGTTCAAACCCTGAGAAATACACAGATTTACTGAAGGTAATGATGCATTTCGTTTACTTCTGGAAGAGAGTCAGAGAGTGAGGAAAGAAGTTGGCGAACAAGAATATATATCTATATTCTTGTTCGCCATCATCAGCAATGGTGGTTGTATAATGGTGTGATCACTACTAGCACAGCATGTATTGCATAACCCACACAAATTTGAATACAGGATCTTTTTTTTTTTTTTCACCACAAACAGCCAGGTTACGTCACTGTCCATAGACCGAAAGCTAGCGAGCAACAACACGCACAGAGAGTGTGTGTGTGTGTCTGAATGTAGTTATAGTTGTCTCAGTTAACTCAGAACCAAACAGAGCCTCCCATTCTCTCTCTAACGATGGAAGTCACCTCCGCGGATCGTTGTGAAAATTAGCCTCACTTTTAAAAAAAAAAAATGCTTTTCCAACCCCACAGTTAAGAAGTAATCAAGACTTTAATTCAAGGCCTGCTGTCAAGGCCTGGAGGTGCAGTAGGCAGGGAGTAACACAGTGTCTTTGAGGCTTCCAGAGGTTTCACAGAGATCCTCTTCTGTGCTGTTTTTACCTATGGTGGGTTCAGACCGCATTCCAGTAAACCTGAACGCTGTGTCCTTGGGGCTTACACTAGTTTCATTAATCAAAATTAAAATCAGAGTGAGCTGATTTGCCAAATGCAGTAAAGCTCCAGAGGAAATGATCTGATGTGGCCACACGCATGGTCAGATATCATCTAAATACAGGGAAGGAAACACAGTAATAATCTTTCCTCCTCATGGAAATATTTTTTTCTTCCCACCAGTAATCACAGGCCGGCTCACAGACGCATGTAGACACCATTATTACCGAGCCAGAGCCTGGCTCACAGTTAAATGCTGATTCAGAATGAGAAGGATGTGCACAGTATTGCTCTTGGTTTGAATCAGGGACGAATGACTCAAAGCTCACACTAATGGAAGGTTGTAATGGAAGTATGTATTCATAGTCTGCGTGCATCTGTTGTAGGTATCTGTGTTTAAGAGGATCAAATGTTCCCACGAGGCGAGAGAGCTGAGGAATATCCACCAAAGCAAAAGCCTTTGATGATTTGTCTTTGTAAGGTAAAGGTTTCTGTAAGGGTTTTAGCTGTGAGACTGAAAATCATACATACCTAATCTTAATCCAAGAGAAGAGGAATAACACTACAATGAAGAATCAATAACTTACAATGATTTACTGAGAGGGACTTTGCTTGCGGGTTAACCCTCCACAGAGGCCACCTGTTCCTCGAGAGCCTTAGTCTTGGTGCCCGCCTGGTCCACCGCGGTCTTGAACTCTTCTCTTGGCTTGTCACATTGGGTTCCGATCTCGATGGTTTGTTTTTCCGCTTTCTCGTCGATTTTCTTGAGTAGCTCAGTTTTCAGTCCTCTTATCTCGCGGAGAATCGGCTCCTCTCGGTCACCACCAGTCATTTTGTCATCGTTCTCTCCCTTCTCCAACACAATGCGAGCCGTAGCAGCCATGCTAGCCTTGCGCCCGCCTGGCTTTGACTTCGATGCAGTACTAGGATTCATGACTAAGTCGCTTAGCTTTGTGCTAGCCTGCTTTCTCTTATCCGTAGAACAATGCGAGAACACTTAAAACTGGCAGAGAACGTATTTTTGGTCAAATTAGTTAGGCTTGGTGAAGCGCTCAGCCGAGACGCGTCTCCACATGGCGTTGCTCAAACCGGAAGTCCTAATAATAATAATAATAGTAATAATAATAATAATAATAATGATAAAAATAATAACAATGATGATGGCATTGATAATACGAGTCAAGCAGGACCGCAGGAGCCGGGCCAGCCACGATCCATGGGAACCTGCGAGACGAAAAAGCACAGAAACTCCGGGGAAGAAGCCAAGTTAGTATCCTGCATTAATGAGACATTAAGACAGATAAAGAGGAAGAGAGAGGAGCTTAGTGCATCATTGGACGTCCCCTGGCAGTCTAAGCCTATAGCATAGAACCCTAACCCGTGACTTGCTTTGGTATGCAATGAGGATTCATTGTGAACCAAACTGAGATCTATCTAATGAATATGACTGAAACCAGCACAATGCAGTTCCTTAACTGCCAATTATGTTCCGGTCTTTGTAATACAACATGATGGTCAGTGGTGTCAAATGCGGCACTGAGATCTAACAAGAGCACAGAGACGAGTCCTTCGTCAGATGCAATTAGAAGGGCATTTGCAATTTTAATCGATGCTGTTTTGATGCTCTGACATATTCTTACACAGTCAGGTTTCAGTAAGACTAAATCAATATTATGCTCTGATACTAAATAATTTACTAAAACAGCTTTCAATGATAAAGATTTGATATCTAATAATCTACATTTAATGTTCCTATTTTTTGAGCAGTTGCAGAGTTGTGCTTTCTCGAACAGCGGTGCTTTCTCGAACAGCGGTCTGTTGCTTGTTAGGTTTCACGTCCAGCTGTCACGTCACCAGCATCCACCGTCACCTTCTGACATGAAAAGCAGCTTATATACCTGCAATCTGCGTGTAATATATGACAGTTTGCGGAAAAAGGGATATGATACATACAGCATGTACAAATTGAATGTGCAGTTCCCAGAAACTTACAATGCCAACGTTGTATTCTGGAGACTAGGCTGGCATCTCATTCTTTTAGTCATTACCCAGAGCTCCTGATCATTAGGACAGCGGGGTAGACTGATGAGTCAGGAGAGAGACTCAGAATCTTTGCAGTTAGGTCTTTGTCCTCCCCAAAATAGAACACGATTGAAACTTCTACGAATGCACATTTGTGGGAAAATGAGCAAGTCGTCAGCCCTGGTTGAGCAACCAGTAGCTATCGCTGGAAATGGTTTGAAATAAGCGTGCTCTGAATATTCATCGTGTTGTGGAAAAAAAGTCATTTCAGTGTTTTTTTACAATGAACGCATTCAGTGAAGGGAGGAAAGTGTCTGCGTGTGTCTGTGTCACTAGATAATACCTGTCTGGATTGTTCCGCCAGCTGCAGATATCCTGCTAACCACACAATCCCTTCACTTTAGTTGAGTGCATACGTGCTTGTGTGTATGTGCGTGCGAGTGCATCTGTGCGTGTGTGTGCATCTGTGTGCATGTGTGTGTGTGTGTGTGTGTGTGTGTGTGTTTTCTCACGCCTAAACCCCTCGCGCTCGCTGGAATTGGCACCCTGGGCCAGATTATGCGGGAGCAGAGCGGCAGAGACTGGCACAGACTTGAAAGGAACGTCACACCTTTCACCCACAGCAAAGAAGCGAAAGCATCTGTCTGAGTTGTTGCTCTGCTGTAAAACCATCAGACCAGAGCGCAGCTATACACCGCGGGTGTGGGTTTAAGATATGTGTGAGTTTGCGTGTGGGAGGCTGGATAAATCATTCTAGGTTTAAAGACAAAGGGATTTAGAGGAGGAGGCCTTTCCTCTTTTTGTGTCTGTCCATCTCTGGAGGAAGCACATGAACAGGGTTTGTGAAAGGAGGTGAAAGGAGAGAGACAAAGGGAATTAGTGGAGATGAGCGCTCTCTGCTCTCTGAGAGGATCAACTTTGAAGAGAGAAGACACTGTGTTTGAAACATGTGTACATAAGACTCACAGTTTCCCTGTGACCAAAGGGAAACTGTTTCATGATCTTGACCTGACATGCTTGTTTCCTCGAGATCCTTGAATTATTTCAATGCACGGCGCCTCACACATCCGGCTAGGGGCCCTTGTTGCATGTCATCCCTGTTTATTTCCTGAAAAGGCATTAGGATCATCGTTTGCATCACCAATTCCCCAACCAGATTTAAATTGTTGTTTTTTTTCCATTGGATCTCATGTCCGCACTGTTTTTTGGTTTTTTTTGTGTTTTGTTTTTCCTGCTGCAAGAGGAACGTTTCACTGCAGCCGACAACAAACACAATTCCCTTGTTGCACTGACGGATGACAAAATGCTTCTGGCATCAGAAAGTGAAGAGAAGATGAAGAAAATGACTGAGCAGCAGCTTTCCTCAAAGTCATTACAAACTGCAGTGAAACTGAAATGAAACTGAAAAAGAGAGCTATAAGGGAGCTAGAGCTAGAGAGTTTTTTTAAAGACTTTAGCTTTTTTAAAGCTACACTGCGATTGGAATTGGGTGTTTGATTATGTCTTTGGCATCATCTTGAAATAATATTTAATAATAATGTTATTTACATACAATTTTTGTAACAGCATTTTTTCGATTTTAGATTATAACATTATTGTGATTGTGATATAAGTGCATATCATATGCAAGGATAATGCATCAATGAAAAGGGCGTCACCTGTACACGTCCATGTGTGGGACCAAACCAGGATAGGCTTGATCAAAATCCGTAGAAAGACAAGTGGTTTGGGGACAGACTGCAGCCATTGCTCCCTTAATAAGACAAGCAAAGCAATAATGGTACTGCTTTGACTCACATATAAGGAGCCTGATTTGAGCGGACTGTACAGTACAGTGTGGGTGTTACAGTGCTGTGTACTGACTGAAAGGGAGCCGGGAAATGCCAAGTCTTAGCCAGCTATGTCAGCTCATGTACAGTAAGTTATTCAGCAAATGATGCTATTGACCAACTGTACAATGAGGGATAGGATTGTGAAATATCTCACTTTATCAATCACTGTTTGCTTTGTAGGAAATGACTTTGCACTGTCCATCACCTGAACTGGATCCTTTTTTACAGGCATTGGAGGTTAAGGAGGCAGATGAATCAGGCTCAGTGAGCTGTGAGGGGTGCCAGGACGCTTCTTTCTGTTTTGTCTTGGGGAGTTTATTCAAAAGAGACAAGTATGAAATCAGCAAATTAGATACATAATAGACTGTATGTGTTATGTCAAAACATAAATATAAATAGTCTTACTTATGTATACTGTGTGTATATATTATCAAACTTATTAGGCAAGGCCAGGCAAGTCTATTTGTATAGCACATTTCAGAAACAAGGCATCTCAAAGTGCTTTACAGGGGCATACAAATAACATTAAAAGAAATTAAGAATTGCGTTCCAAATACATTAAGTTAAGAAATAGGAAAGTAGGCTGAAATAGAAAAGGTTCAAAAGAGACGAGACCAGAAAACAAAAGTCACAGCGCAGTTCAAAGCCTTGAAATGGCTTCAGTGGAAAGCAGTGGCAAACAGAAAGGTCTTTATCACGACAGCAGACGCACAGACAGCTCTCTGTCAGATGGAAGTCTCTGAAGTTCCACCGCGCGCTCCTAATTCATCCCTAAGTATTAGCGCTTCGCTCGATTTGAAAGCCACACTCCTGCTGCTTTGAACGGAGTCACGCGGAGGCCTAACAGTGGTGAGATCCATAACGGAGCACCACCTCCCGCCAATACCTGTCACGTAATGGAATGTGCACGAATGCGTAAAATAACAAATTCAGGTAGCATCATTAGTAGCATCATTGTATCCAAATGTAGCATGTACTAACAATTCTGCAATAACACCTCCCTTCATAACTGATTAATTGATTGAACTATAGGATCATTGTGGGGGATGTTGTTCTTGCTGCAGCTGAACTGTGTCGCATTACACTGAAGGGCACTGAAATCAATGAAGGTGGGTTATATTACAGACACATACGCGTGTATGCATGCCAGAATGCTGATGCTGACCAACTGATCGAAAGCTACACCATTCTGATGTGTGTGTGGTATAAATTCAATTAAGTTACGTTTTGTGGTGAGCAACAGGAAAAACAACCCAATAGCATTCTTGTTTCTCTAGCTTTGATTTTATCAGACATCACATCACAGTTCACACTTCTGAGTGACGAGTCCTTTCAAGCAAAAAAATACAAATCTTTTGAGGGATTTGATCCGTCATCTTTCCAGGTTTGGTTGTAAAACAGAGAGTGGAGTTACCGCGTGATCAGTAAAATCCTCCAGTTTCCCCTTCACCTCCTTTTGCTCCTCTCTCTCCGCTGAGTTTTTTTCTCCATGGGGAGTAAAGCACGCCATGCAGAGAGAGAAAAGTTAAAGTGCTCATGAAAGCAGAGAGATACTTTGATGGCTCTGAGGGAAAGTCAGAACAGTTTGTCATCATCTTGTCTGCGGTGCTATAAATTATTATATACTATTAAACCCCCACTTTTCTCTTTGAGACACACACATGCAGACACACACACACACACTCAAGAGAGACACTGGTCTCCACACAAGTAACAAGCACACATGCGTACAGATATAATTATGTGGTCGTCTGATGTACGGCAGCAAACACATATCAGTGCCTGTGATACAGTGTGCAGCTGCAACACTGGTGACGCTGCTTCTTCTACGTCTGGTTTTTCACTGGAGACTTTACCCTGGGAATCAGCCGTGTCTCTGAGCTCAGGTAACTGGTTTAATGTTACCGTGGGACAGGGAGAGTCAGGCTTACCCAGGTGTCAGATATCCTGCAGATTTACCTGAAGTAACCACAGCAGAGTTCGTTGACCTGACATGTTGACGTGGTTTATGTGTTTCTAGTTTGTTGCCCGCAGTCAGCTGCAGGGCCCGTATTTAAACAATTTATGTGATTATCTTATGAAACTTGCATCTTGTGGTTAGGCAGCTGTGAGAGGGATAGTTTTCAGAATGCTTTTACAGGAGTGTGGGGCGTTCAAGGACACACCAGAATCATGTTGTATATTTTTTATTTATTTTATTTTTTTGGTTGCTGTATAGCAATGCATTCAGAGGCTAGTTTGTCAGTACGGAGGACTAAACCTGACATAAGTATAAATAAATAAATAAATAAATACATAAATACTTAAATACCTAAATAAATTAATACATAAATAAATAAATAAATAAATAAATGCATAAATAAATGAATACATAAATAAATGCTGAAATAAAAGTATAAATAAATAAATAAAAGTATAAATAAAAGAATACATGCTTTTTATTTATTTCTACATTTCTGTTCACCTACATTTATTTATTTCTGTATTTCTGTTCACCTACATTTATTTATTTCTGTATTTCTCTGTCCATATGTAAATGAGGAGGTAGGAGGTCCTAACCTCAGTCAAGAGCATGATTGGTCAAATCGGAGAGCCAGACAAAAGCAAACGATTCCTGATCCCAAGCCTTGCTCTCTGCAACGTTGTAAACCAGCTCCAGTTAGCTTAATGGCCTCGACCAGTGTGACAGGTAAACTTGCGTTCATTTTAACTTGCGAGGGTCCCAGATGTGCTGGTGGTGTGGTTTGAGAATCCCATCTTGAGAGAGAGGTTTCCTCAGCCATGTCCGCTAACCAGGAAAAACATTCTGCTCATTGCTCAAGACATGTATTCGTTTTGACGTGGCTTGAACACGCTATCCACACGGAGATGCCGGGGCTGCGACCTGCAAACCACTGCTAGACGAGCGCTACAGAGCACAAATTGTCCAAAAGTGCATGTTGTCGGTCTCATATCTTTGTCATGAATCTCTGTACTCTCAAACAACTCATGGGTGGAACAGTATTAAGCATTTGTTCACGCCAAGTGGCTGGAGAGCGGCATGGATACCGCTGTTAGCTCTTATGTTAGCTGTTGGCTGCTCGCCGTAGCGCTGAGAGCATAGCGTCCAGGTTAACTGTTGACACGTTACCATCGAGAGTGAGATACATGTCTGGGCTTTCCTAAGAACCATTGTTGCTACTGGTGTTTGTATCACAGGTTGATCTGGACGTCCCACGATTTGCCACGGCTGACTGACCGCACGCTGAGTTCGGGCTGGATGTCAACGTACTCAGCAGACTGTTTGACCAGCAGGCTGTATGACAGTATACTGTTTTCACACTGACTTAGCTTCAGCTTAATAACGATGTATGCGGCTCGGAACGATGGCTTTAAGTAACCATTTGAACGCAGTGAGGAATGAAAAATACCCGATGGAATCCGGTGTCACAAGGTAACCTGGACGCTGCGCTACAACGAGCAGCTAACAGCTAACATAAGAGCTAACAGGGGTCTCCACGCCGCTCTCGAGCCGCTCGGCGTGAACAAATGCCTCAGCCTGTTCTACCCATGAGTTATTTGAGAGTACAGAGATTCACGACAAAGATATGAGACCGACAACATGCACTTTTGGACGATTCAGCTCAAGTCTGTGGCTGTGTATTGCATCCCCCTTGACTTTTTTTCATTAAAAAGACAATATGCATCCAACACAGCAACCTCAATTTTGAAAAAACACACAAACATTTCAGAAAAACCCAAAAATGTTGTTTTTGGTGGGAGCACTGGGGGGGCCAGTGGGGTGGCCAGCAGTTTTCCAGTCAAATTCATGACTAAACCAGAGATACATGAACAAATGTCAACAACTGCAGCTCACAGTTAGCTGAGCGGGCTTGCTGGTAGCCAGCAACATTCCTGTACAGTGTACAGGAATCAGCGCCGCTAGTAGGGCAGAAGTAGTAGACCCTCATTAAGCACACTCCTGTAACCAATCATGCTCTTGACTGAGGTTAGGACCTCCTACCTCCTCATTTACATATGGACACAGAAATAAAGAAATAAATAAATGTAGGTGAACAGAAATACAGAAATAAATAAAAAGCACATATTCTTTTATTTATACTTTTATTTATTTATTTCAGCATTTATTTATTCATGTATTTATTTATTCACGTATTTATTTATTTATTTATTTATTTATGCATTTATTTATTTATGTATGCATTTATTTATGTATTTATTTATGCATTTATACTTATGTCAGGTTTAGTCCTCCATATGTCAGAACATCTGCCATCCATCATGTGGAATATGCAGTGCAGGCCCAAGCCTTTTTGGGGCCCAAAGCAGAATTTGATTTGGGCCCCCCATCCCACCACTGCAGAGTTACCTGTGCTTGACAGTTATTTACACGAACATCACACTATAATGTTACATTATAAATTGTGTTAATGTAGTGACAGGTTATGAACTACTGTCCCCCTGGGCACAGATGCATAAGGACCCCCCTAACTTAATTGTATGAAAGTGGGGGCAAATGGCGGATGGGGGGTCTGGGGATCCTCCTTCCTTGATCATCTTGTCTTGAATTATTCATTCATGCATTCATTTATCACTTGTTTAATTTATTTAATATGTAAAAAAAAACATTTCATTGGGCCTTGTTGAATCCTCCTCAGCTCCTGGGTTGAATCGGAGCCGTCCTCTGCCCTTTGGATGTGTGAAGAGTGACTATCAGAAGTTTAACCAAAGACTATACTAGTTTTCACTGCAGGGATGTTTAATAGTGACAGTAACACTAACAGTGATATTATCTGGGCCCCAGCTTTCATTAGAGCATTCCTTTTTATCTGCCCCCTGTGACTCCTCAAACTTTATGGAAGTTGAATGATAAATCATTGGAGTCCCTCTTTAAACTGATTCCTTTACCACTAACATTTTCCATTCAGGAAAAAAAAAAAAAAATCTCAATAATTAGTGCTTCCTCCCACAGTTATATCCCTGTCAGGGTGGAAGGGCCATCATGGGGCACTAAAATCTCTCCAATAAAAAACCTCTGCTATGATCATCTGTTAACAGCACCTTAAGGCCTGAGGTTTTCACTGCACCTTTTACAGACGACCATCCCTGAAGTGCTTAGAGAAAAAATAATATCCACACTCTCACTGGTGGGCAACACTGACTCACCTAAATTAGACTTTAGCTGGAAGGGAAATATTTGGATTTAGCACAAAAAAAAAGAAAAGAAATTAATACATTATCATTATTCTCATGAATTGCTCCTGGGAATAAATTAAGAAATAGACCCTAACCCTGCGCAAATAGAATCACGTTTTAACATGGCAGCACATGCAGATAAGTCAGCCAGTGGCTCCCATGAACTTCGTCCTGTCTGGAAACATCACAAACTGGCATGGCTCACAATCGGCCCAGTACATGAAGGCTCTACAGCGGGGGATTAAAATTGTGCGATGGCACACAGAGCCCAAAGCCCAAAACTGAACCTTGTACCTTGTATTTTATGGATGCCTGTATGTGTTTGCATGTTTGTTTGGCCTCGTTGGCCCCAGCAGGAAAGCCCAGTGCTTTTAGCCCCTGGCCCTCTGGTATACACACAGCGTCCATTCACTGCCTCCCTGCACTGCTCTTACATAACAGCACATAACAGGCATCACATCAGCACAAAAATCATGAATCAGTAGATTCACAGTTTTTTTGTTTTTTTTACAGTGTGTCAAAACGTTTGGGAGATGTCCAGAGGTTAGAGAAGCTGGCCGTGACCTGCAGCCTGTTGCACCAGCTATGCATGAGAGATGCACTATAACTATAGGTTGCACCGTAACAACATAGAGTCAAGATATGATTAAGAATTTACAACTTCCCCATCCAGGCACGGTCATTAACAAAACATTGAAATAGAATTTTGAAGAGCGTTATGAGAAGTAGTCTGCATAAAAGTTACATTAAATGGCATAGTTTATCACCGCTTGCTGTCAGTCATACACACCATACATTTTTAACCTCTAGATTTTTCTGTCAAGCAGTAGACTATTGGCACTTGTCAAAGAAAAGCCAACACTAAAAGTGAAGTATTATCTGTTTCAGCAGCTGTTTATATTCAAGAGCAGGACATTGATTTTCATGATGCATTCACTTGGAATGGGAACTGCTGCTTTTACTTGTTACTTGCCTGTAACAGAATTGATTGCCTGTTAAGGGAAAATTGTGGTACAGTTCACCCTGTGACGCTATGAATCCTAATTACTGATGTTGTGTATATTGTGGATAGCTGCACGAGCCATCTAACTTTCCAAATATGCATTTACAATACCTGTCCCGATCCTGACGATGATCCCAAATACCATAGTGGCGCAAGGTAAATGTATAATCAGATACTTCAGTTTGTTGCTGGTAGGTCACAGATATTGTAATCTGTCACGAAGAATAGCTGTGTAACAGCTTGTGCTTATAGTATAGAGCGTTGAGCCAGGTCAAGTCAGCTCACTGTTTTCTTCTAAATGATGTTGACATATGAAAAAACATTGTGAGCAACATCGATATTGAGAAGAGCTGGAAAATCGATTTGTTGTGACTTAGTGTACACATCACCCTGTTTATTTCATCACCCGGTTTGCCCATATTCAGTGTATGTTGTTTTGCGCATGTCCTTATTGCCCTGAATCTCTAAAACAGAGATTGCAGAGATTCAGCTACATCACAGAAATGGAAACAAACTGGGGAGAATACTAACGTAGAGGAGGTGTGACTGCCAATCTGTACTGTCGGGCGTCTGCTTGTGAGGAAGTCCAATATCCAATTGTAGAGTGTGATACTCAGGCCAAGAGTGTTAAGTTTTCCGATCAGCTTCATGGGTGAGATTGTATTAAACACTAAACTGGAGTCAACAAACAGCATTTTGATGTGTCTGTTGTTATTTTCAGGGTGTGTGAAGGCTGAGTGGAGGGCAGTGGAAATGGCATCCTCCGTGGATCTGTTTGCTTCTGAAAGCAAACTGATGAGGGTCCAGGCTGGCAGGGATGCTGTCTCTGATGTGCTAGCGAATCAGTTTCTCAAAACTGAGAAAAAGGATGTTTTTAATAATCACAGTTAATGATGCTGTCTAATGAGCTGTTATTCGGCAGACAAAACATGTATTTTATCATGTTATCTGATTAACTGGTGATGTCTCCTCCATATAATTAGAGCTCATTTCCTACTGCAGTTGCTTTTGATCAATACATCTGCCCTCTGACCCCTCGTCTGGGGCTGCTCGGAAGCTTTTTCCAGGTATGAATATATGGAGCCGCGTGAGTAGGAAGCAGGGTATTCAAAAAAAAAGGATGTGTTTTCAGTGGTTTCCTTGCATAAATAAAGGTGAAGAAACAGTTCCCCGGGTCTTTTCCATGTCGCAGTGGGTGCAGGTGGGGTGAGGGCACGGTCTCCCTCTGTGGGTCCGGCTTCTCATCAATGACATTATGGAAAGTTAATGTCGTGCCGGCCTCAGTGGAAAGGATGAATTTGCCTCATAAACTGTCAGCATTGTTAGGGGTTTATAGAGGGGCTTCACCTTGATGCCTTTTACAGAGACTCAGGTGAAGAAGCATTGCGCACGTGAAAATCAGGTGTGTGTGTGTGTGTGTGTGTGTTTGGTACAGTTGTGTTACACTGGCAGCTTTATTCCTTCTCTATGAATGCAAGTCTGTAAGCAGAGAGGGTCAGAGAGAGACAGACTGCCTTTAGTGCTCAGTGTGTGTGTGTGTGTGTGTGTTTGTGTGTGCGTGCGTGTATGTGTGTGTGTGTGTGTGTGTGCGTAAGAGAAAGAGAGGTGCTTTGATGAATGCTATTGATCTTTGTTTCGATGACTTCACGGCCTCGGAAGACGAGGGAGAAGCTGATGCACAAACAGCAGACGAGGCGTGCAGATGGCTCAAGTTTTAGGAGACAAAATGGACGAGCCGTTTAGCAGAGGAAAGTGTCAAACATTAACAATGTCAGACTAAAGCGAGGAGGTCTTTTTCTGCAGCACTTCGCCGTCACCTCACTCACTTTGGACGTCCAGGGCACAAATTCACCAATTCTCCCAAGATAATGATTTTATTCCCCACGTGGCCTGTTTCCAGACACTTTCGAATCTTCCCCGAGACAGAAGAGCACGCTCGGGAAATAAACAAGGCTGCGCTATTAACTGAGGAGATATCTAAACAGCAGTATTGACTGCTACTGTGTTTAAATTGCAATCGGAAGCAGTTTTTTTTTTTGTCATCATTTCTCAGAGGAAAGGATGTTTCAGCCATCTTCCCCAAACAAAGTGCTCTGTTGCTGAATCCTTGTGCTACAAATCACGAAGCATTAGCATCTCATTTTCTCCCCAGCAGCATTTAAAACATATTTCTTGCATTCTGAGTGCTAATTCATCAGCAGAAAGCTGTTTCCATATGTATGATAATTCTACGTGCAAAAGTCACATTCTGAAGACACAGTATATCTCAGTATGATTTCATGTCACTGTCTTGGAGCCCTAATGCTCAGTCTGTGATTCATTTCAACGGATTCCATTTTGTGATTCCTCTCCGGCCTGTTAAAGAGGGGCCTGAGGGAGATATTAGCTGTTGACCTCTATACCCTCCTTGCACCTCTGTGTGTATTCTTGTCATTATACAACACAAGATTGTGTAACAACAATTCAATAGTGGTTACACACACATAAAACAAAAATCAGACAAAATCTATACAAACTGTCCATCCATCGATTCATCTTTGTCTGTTTATCGGGGGTCAGTTAGTGGTGGCAGCAGGCTAAACAGGGTGTTTCCAGCTGTCTCTTTCCCCAGCAATGCTTTCCAGCTCCTCCTGGAGAATCCCGAGGCGTTACCAGGCCAGGGGAGGCCCTCCGAGCCCCTTCCGGATGTCCAAGCTCTAGGAATGTAGATCAATTGGATTGCATTAGAATGTACAGTGATTTAGACTCAGATTACTTCGAAAAGAAACATTCAAAATATTTCACCTTTACTTAAAAAATCGGACAAAGCCAACACATTTTGAGTTCCAAAAACACATTTTTTTCCCTGTAAACATCACTAAACGCATATTCAGTATTTACAAATGTAGTTATTCTTACAAAACAGTACTGGCACAAACATATAAGTGTGCTGTCTGCATTCTACATGTGTGACTTTGTCAGAGCGTTGGTGATCATGACAAAAGGTTCGTATTTTCAGAAAGCCATGAAGTCAAATTGCTAGAAAAATACATCTTTTTGTAATCTGGGCTGATTGTAGTTCCTTTTTTTTATTTTTTAGATAGCTATTTTGGATGATTAGCAACTTCCTTCCATTCTATCTCTAATCTCATGCTTCGTAGCTTCCTTCCTGTGTCCTCCTCACTCTGCAGCCATCAGCAGATCAGGAGGAGGCTATTCATTACCACCACCGCGTCTACAAGACACTGATCCTCAGATCATTTTTCAAACTCATAACAACTTTCAGCGAGAATAATACAGAGGTGGCGAGGAAATGAAGACTTGAAATATGGAAACACAATCGCCATGTTACTCTGTCATCAGTTTCTCACACATTTTAACAACAAATGTGCAGCGACAACAAAAGAGCGTCGCTGTGAATGTGCGACGGGCTCGTCCCGAGAAGATAAGAAGAAAGAGACTCTTCTACTTGCATATACAGCACTGATAATGGCTTTTATGGCGAGATTAGGTTTAAATGTAAGCGTAAGGATTTTCTGTCACTCTCCTCCTCATCTGGTGCGCACACACCCTTGCATTCAAATGAATATATCAGTATGCTGTAATGCTAAGTACTTCATCGTATAGCGCAGCCGCAGGGAAACTGCTGAGCTGAAGGTTTGAGGCCCTTCTGGGACATTGACCAGTCAGACTATATCAAACTAAATTGACCATGTCATGTGAAGCTGCTAACTACTTTTATAGCAGTGATTTTATGGCTGTTGCCAGCCCTTATCTGATGCTGACCCGCTAGTTCATGTCCAGAGGGGAATATAGGGGTAATGTACAAGCAAATCACAAATAATGGTGTCTGTTCTCCCGTGGGAATGGCTTGACATGGCCAGAGGTCAGTGATCTCCATCGGCTCTCCTTCTCACACTGTATTGACATATCTCCTCTCTCATCTCGTCCTCCGCTTCCCCCCCCTCTCGG
>CAEMYA010000112.1:3739497-3768032 GCA_903131615.1 Diplodus sargus
GTAATCCTGTGGAAAGAAGAGAGATAAGGAGAGGAACACTGAGACGGAGCAAGAGATGACAAGATTCCCTCCCTTGTCTCCTTCTCCCATGTTAATTACAGCATTTGTCCTCCTCTGGGATGGAGGGCTGCGCACTCACTGCAACAATTTGTGTGAATCGCGGCTTGATGTCTCTGAGCGGATGTAAAGAGGAGAGATTTTCATCAACAAAGAGCTGCTATTTGCTATGCACTGTTATGCCTTAGCGGGCTTTGATGATGCATGGGGAGGAGTGAGTGGAGAGCACACGGAGAGGGGAAGTGGCAGGGGGGCAAGATGAGGCTTTCTTCTTGAGCAGAGATGTTCAAAATTCATCAAGCCTTGTCAATTTACCACAGAATGCTTTGAAGACTGTTTGATATGACGGAGAAATCAAACAATGTTTGATTAAAAAAAAAGATATAGATAAGAGTGTTACAGGTTAAAGCAGAGGTAGCAACAAGGAGATGGGAAGTCCGTATTTGCATAGAGAAACTCATAAAGTGCAAGAAGATAAACTATATGTTGTGGGAACGGGATATTAATCTGTCCACATAAGATACTATCAAGTCATAATAAGATGCTATGTTTCCTTTTCAAACAAGAGCCACATGGTGCGCAGCAAGATATTGTTTTGTGGGTCGATTCATATGCTGAACGCAAAATTGATTATCTTGTTCAAAGAAGATTTATGTGTTGTGTTACACTGCGGGTTATTTTCGTGACAAGATTCATATACTGTGCACACAGGTTATCACCTTGTGGGCACGAGAGTGATTTATTGTGTGTGCATATTTCAAGACTGCACATAGTCTTGCCTCACCAGACCTGTCTCTACAGCACTCTGGCAGTGCTAGAGAAAGATCTGGCCACAGCCATTCTGCTGTAGAGTGCTGCAGTGATGACATATATGTGTAGGCTAACCCGGAAATAAGCATTGTCCCCAACCGTTATCAATACGATTTTTGCAGTAAATAAGCTCGGTGGCAAAAACAGGTTAATGATACTTACATGTTTTGTTCCTCAAGAAAGCCTTGATGAATGAGCACCACTTTAAAACTTTAATGGCTTTGAAGGTTAAATACTTCTCAGTATACTATCCTATCAAGGCTGTGCTATAAATTGATCAACCTACAAGTTGTACAGTTAAAGTTTGCAAACGAAGTCTGCCGGTAAGGATGAACTAGTAAGTAGATGAGTCTCCGTGTTTTGCCACATTTTTTAAGGCACATTAATATTTTATAATGCAAATGTGGGTATTAACTGACATATTCATGTCGTAAAACAAAATATGAAAACATCCTCAGATTGTAAAGCCATCCAAACAAAACCCACTGACTCCTCGGCAAGGGAACCTGAAGTGCAAAAATGTTAACTGGATGGAAAGAAATGCTCTGGCTTGTCTTTAAACCCATCACAATCACATCCGCATGCCGCAAATTTTGCCGTCAGGGTCAGTTTTGGATCAGTTCACCAACGATTCAGTGCATTCTGAGGCTAGCAATGAAGTATTTTGAATATTTACCATATTCTATAAAAATGGAATAAAACTGGTTATGAGATATTCTCAATGTAATACTCTATATGACCTACATAAGCCGGTAAAACAGCTTTCACCACCATCGTTTTTTGTCCAGAGACCAGACCAGAATAAACAAAAAAAAAAGTTTCCTGTAGTAGCTTGAATACGCATGTTTTTACGGTAAATACTCTGGTGAAAATACTTACCCCACCTCTTCATGCTAATGATTTCAAGGCAATAAAACAGAAAAACATCAAACTACGATGACCTGTGTCCTCACATGACTATCCAATGGAGCTTACTGAGAAAATAACTGACTATGAAACATGATTTTCACAGACAGACAGAAATAGCTGTCATGTGTTTGGCTGTTACAATCCTAATTTATCCATGCTTTTGCATGTTGTGTCAGATAAAAAGGTAGAGATTATTGGCTTTCCTTCCAGGCTCTTGTAGCTGGCTGGGCGCATGATGAATTGCCCCCTTGGACACATGGAGGGTGACTTCAAAGAGAAACACCAACAAACCTCTTCAGTGAAGCTGTCTTCGGGTATAGCGCTCGGTGGTGGTCCCTGAGCTATTTCAGCACTTCATGTCAGCAGTTCTCCCTCCCTCTCAGTCTGGGCCAGTGTAGCACTGAAAGGCCACACTTGTGAGTGGGATGTAGTGGTAAGGATGCAGGCCACAGTACAATCAATTTAGATTCCGTGAGGGATCCAGGGCACTGCCCTGGAGTGGAATTCGGACCCAGAGGAAAAATAATCAAGAGGTACAAGAAAACATTCCTGCCCTTCAGATGCTTCTCACCCCCTCAAACTCTTTCAGTCTCCCCCCAGCCTCCTCCTATCCTCCATGCCGTGGTCCACCTTGTCGCGAGCGTCATGGTGTATATGAAATATGTCTCAGTTGAATGATTGCTGACTGAATTTATGCATATTGGACACTCAATATCCGTAATATTCTCCAATATCATTATTTCCCCCCATAGCCATGAACTAATCTCTATCATAGTCTGTGGAGTGACTCAGATAGGGGAAAAAGATAGTCAATAAAGAGATGAGTATGATAATAAAGGCTGAGATTAATAACTCGCTCCCACTATCCGTCTGCCCATCTTCCATGCTATCTCTCTCTCTCTCTCTCTCTCTCTCTCTCTCTCTCTCTCTCTCTCTCTCTCTCTTCCTCCTTTGGTTCAGTTTCATTCATTTTAGAGTGCCTTATTGGCACAATAAGTCTTTCCTTACAATGCCAAGGAAACTACTTAGTAACACATATGAAAAAAAAGTAAATACGTCAAAAGGCTACAGAGATTGGAACTTATTTTGTCATGTTTTGTTACATCAAATTAATATCAATGAAAAAAAAAATAAATGCATACATGTCAAAGAGTGTAATGTATGGAAATTAAAGATATTTTGTAATGCACTTGCAATATAATGTAAAACCAAATCAAATAACATGTTGCCTTTATATTGAACAATACTTGGACAAACATTTCTACTTTACATATGTCATAAAATACATTCCCATGTATTAATATACATTTTGAACATGTAAAGAACTACAAGCGAGAGGAATTGTTACAACAATATATTTAAACCCAGAGAAATCCATCATTTTAACCAAGGTAACAGTGTTTGTCATGAGTGCTTGTCAGTATACGTTCCGCTACACACCTGATGATGCATCAAAGAGTGAGGATGGAGGCCGGCGAACATGAATAAACATAACATAATCTCTGAATTAATCACCTCAACTGTGAATCTGGTTTGATGCACAAGTCAATGAATGGAATTCAACAATGGTGCTTGTTTCACAAATAAGACAACCACTCCCATGATCCGAGGCTACTTCACATCATCAATCACATCTTTTTTTTTTTTGCATTTTTTTAATCTCTTGATTTCTGTTTCTTATTTCCATTCTACTGCTTGAGGGTGTCTTTTTAACCAATGATGCAATTGTCTTCAGTAGTAGTCAAAGTGCAGCTGTAAATTATCCTTCCAAAGTGGTTGACACCCTTAAGCTGTTAAAATTTCACAGCAATGTCTCTTTCTTTCTGTCTTGTCCCTTATCCAGCCGGAGTTGTCTGGAGCAGCAGTCCTCCACCAGGCCAGGAGGGATCAAGTCGTGGATGCCTGCCGAGTCTACAGTGCATCCAGTCGCAAGCGCAGAGTGCTGACACCCGGAGACCTCAAACACCTTGTGGTGGACGAGGACCATGAGCTCATCTACTGCTATGTCCCAAAGGTGGCCTGTACCAACTGGAAACGCGTCATGATGGTGCTCACAGGCCGGGGCAAATACAGGTCAGTCTGGTGCCTGGCGGACTGTTCAACAGGATTGTTGGGGTGCATTCATTCCATTCTGATGATGGAAGGACATGACATGTATATTGTTTGCTTGGTCATCGTTGCTCACAGTCTTTGTGCCTCTCTTCCACAGTGACCCAATGGAAATACCTTCCAATGAAGCCCACATTCCCTCCAACCTGAAGACGCTGAATCAGTACAGTATTGCTGAGATCAACCACCGCCTCAAGAACTACCTCAAGTTCCTCTTTGTTCGCGAGCCCTTTGAGAGGCTGGTCTCAGCATATCGCAACAAGTTCACCCTCAAGTACAACTCATCCTTCCATAAGCGCTTTGGCACCCGCATCATCCGGCGCTACCGCAAGAACGCCACACAGGATGCCCTGCTCAATGGAGCTGATGTCAAATTCAAAGAATTTGCTGAGTACTTGGTGGACCCGGCCACGCAGCGTGATGGTCCACTCAATGAGCACTGGCAGACTGTATACCAGCTTTGTCACCCATGTCACATCCACTACGATCTGGTGGGCAAGTATGACACGCTGGAAGATGATGCAAACTACGTGCTGCGGCTGGTGGGTGTTGGCGACTCCTTGCGTTTCCCAAGCTACGCCAAGTCCACTCGTACCACAGATGCCATGACAGCCCAGTTCTTCAGCAATATCAGCACTCAACAGCAGGTCCAACTCTACCAGCTTTACAAGATGGACTTCCTCATGTTCAACTACTCCACACCCAGCTACCTGAGGCTGGACTAATGGAGGACAGAGCTGGGACTCTGAGAATGACTGCCTTGTTTAGGGAGAGGCAACAAAATGAGTAAAGGGGAGAATTTTTTGGAAGCAAACTTGATTTAAAAAACCATTGTTGTATGCAGGCGTGGGGTCGGGATTAGACATAAAAACAGGTGCTGAAGGAATGAAAGGTAATGGTGCTTGTCTGGGCACAGGGGGAGGATGTCCTGGCAAATCGGGGTGATACAGAGAAAGCTGATTGGCTGAGAATGTGGGCTAAATGAACCAAACGCATGCAAAGACTAAAATGTGTGGGTGAAGCAGGTCTTCAAGGTGTTTTAAAAGGGGAATTTATCCTCAGAGGACGGACTTAACGAGCAATTCTCCTGATGATGTTCCCTACATGTTTAAACAAACTGCTGACAAATTAGGCTGCTTTCAGATTCTACAAAGCAAACAGTGGCCTCGCACGTGCCCTGACCCCAATGCATTGTGGGAGCTAAGCTTATCTCCACCTCCCCCTGATCAATAGAGAAACTCCGTCAAATTGTAAAACACAATTCATGCCCTTTGCTGCGCTGTCAGCATGGCGTGTTAGCGCCCGTCACCCCTTGCCCTCATTAGATTTGTACATTTCAAAAGGGAAACTGGCTCATCATCGCCTCAAGGACGCCCTGTAATAGATGGCTTCTGACTTCACTCTCAAGACCTCACAACTGTAACTGCGGTGACATGGCCTTCAGATAACAGTTGTAATGAAATGAGTTGTCACCAGTCTCTCTCCACCATGATGTTGGCAGAAGGAACCTAGTGTTAAGATCTGAGGACCCACTGAAAACAGAAATCTCCTGTTGCAGAAGTAAAGTGTGGAAGTGCTTAATAAATCATTGCCTGTAACACCAAGCATCCTTAACACTTTGAGCCACAGGACGTGGTAAGAAAGGTGGGGGTTGTTCTCACATAAGCGGGCACACCAGTTGTAGTGACAAGTCTGTACAAAACGTCTGAACTGAAGGAGAAGAGACAGCCTGTGTGGTTGTGAAAGGGTTAAAGGCACTGGATCTCATAACCCCGCCCTGCCGTGCACCGCCATGCCCCACCCGGGGGCTCCGTGGACACACCCAGGGCACAAAGCCCTTACTCCCAAGACCAAACATGTGTTTCAGTAAATTAAGATTACTCTTTGTCTTCTTGCTTATTTTTATTTTTATTGTATTATGAAGCATTGCTGCGAGCAGCAATAACAACATATTATTTAATTTGTTTTGTTGACTAATGAGAAAAGATTTGATGTTTGGTTTTCCTGGGCTGATAACAATTTAGGACATTTTAAAGCTGAACTGTTTTGTCATGTTGATTTCTTCCTCGCAACTTGCCTCTCATACATTATTTATGCCTCACAGCATTTTCATTTCTGAAGGGTGTACGGTACATCACGGCCCATGGCTTTGTCCTTCTGTGTCTGAGCTCGTCAGAGATTTATGGGTTATTTTCCATTTCCTGTTGTCAAGCATTTGGTGCCAAATGGCTGTGAGAGCTTCAGAGGTCCACACTCGATGTTTGTTGTACATCATCTCCCCCTTAATCCCCCAGCCAGAACATGAGAGCTAGCTACTGCTCTCAGTGTACATATCAACAATCTACTGCCCACATCACAGAACAGAGACTGCACTCATACTGTAATGTGATTAATGTTAGCAAAGTTAAGCAATGTCAAGGTTAATAACTGTACTCTCCATCTCACAGTGAATTGGATTACGGGCTATTGTGTGAGCATCATACAGGAGGGAGAGAGAGTGGTCCTGTTTTTTACACCTCTTTGTACATTCTAAATCACTCCAGCCTCAAGTGAACGAGACATTTTTTGGAATAGCTGAATCTCTTTGGTCCACTTGTTTGAACCAGACATAATATTTTAACAAATGCATTTGTGTACTTTGACTTTGATTTCATTTTTTTAAATCTGTTTCTAATGAGTCACCCAATCTTTTGGCAGTGCAATAATTGTCTGGAGTAGCAGCTTTACCATTATCTCACAGTCATACAGCTTTGCAGTGCAGGAGATGTTTTCCCTTATTTATTGTCATCAGTCAAATCAAATTAACAGTACTTAATAGCACATACTGCAAAGGTCAACTTAATGACAGCGTCATGTCTAGTGGTGACCCCATTAGGTTTGGGCCAATAGATGATGCCTGTCCATCCCCAATGGCTGACAGCCATGGACTTCTGAGCCCTGATTATCATAACATCCTCATTTAAAGGGCCCCAACTGTGTTTTTTAGTTCAGATTCCTCACCATAACTTTCCAGCTAACATTGTTTCACAATGCTGAAGGTCAACACAGAGTTAAGAACATGTGGTCCAGAGACTCTTTTTAAACCCAGCATGGGTATGTACAGTAAATAGGACATTCACCAGGCAGGATGTGAGAGATCTGACTCCCTTTGCTGTAGACTCGATACAGTTTTATGTCCACCCCAAGACCCCATGTCATGACAATTAAGTTGGTGAGTAAAATATCACCGTAACTCATATGTGTCCATGACCAATCATAGATTACAAACAGATATGTCCTTCAGAACCCATTCTGGTGGTGGTTTTCCCTGCCAACCTCTTCTTGTAGCTTTAGACGTTTTATTATTGTAGGCCTACGTTTATGCACATGTCTGTGTGTGGGTTATAATTAGAGAACAGCTTTCTTTTTCACACACACACACACACACACACACACACACACACACAGACACACACACACACACAGGCACACATCTGGCTCTAATAAAGGAGGAAAGCTACTGGTCTGGCCTGTAGCCCGGTAGTCGTCCTCTTGCAGAAAACAATGGCTGTACTCTCAGTACGGCCTCCTCCTGACACAGGCACACAAAAAGGAACCCACACACTCAGCTTGTACATTAGCACTCCTGCTGATGTTGATGCCCACACAGCATCTTACACGGCAGTTGTAAGGAGAGGCACGGGCAGGCAGCACCTCTCCACTTTAATACAGTGACTGAAGCTCGGCATAAATTGCTCATTTAACTCCCAGAATGGAGGACGAACGATACACAAAGGACCTCTTAGCCTGCAAACAAGCCATTACAGAGGCCCCTGGTCTCCTCATGCTATTTTCTCCTCTCCTAACTCACTCTAAAAGTGGCCTCCTGCTTAAAAAAAGAAGTCAGTGTCAATGATCCCAATGATCCCTACAGAAAAAGGGCAGCGTGCTTAGGCAAACAGAGCTGGAGAAAAATTCTCACAGGGAACCAAGCGAGCACCGAGAGGCCCCGGCTGATTTTCTGCCTCTGACAAAAAACAAACAACCGCATTTTGGGCACTTTTTACCTTATTCTTAGTCTGCACAAAATTCAGGCCTGTGCACTGCCCAGTGTCCACTCCTGCTGTAGGATTGTTTATTTTCAAGTCTAGCCAAGTGTGTTGCATTTGACGATGTCTGTTGTTAGACTGAATTACATTTTTGTTTGGTGCTGTCTGGCTGAGGAATGAATGATGTGATTTGGTGCTTATATCTTTATTTTGTTATTTATGCACAGATGAATGCATTTTTTACAGTAAAGCCTTGTGTTGAATATCAATTGTTAATTAATTAATTAATTAATTAATCAACTCTTAATAAATAAGGAGCCAGAAACAGAAAATGGTTAACCTGCCTTAGCATGAAGACTGGAAACTAGCCTGGCTCTGACCAAAGGTAAAACAGAAGGTAGATTCTACAGCCCTGCTGGTGAGTTTTGTACTCAGGCAGAGCAGAGATTTAAAGGCAGAAACACACCGGCCCAACCGTTGGATGTCTGAAGCATTTGGAGAGACTCGGACGAGTTCGGGAATATTTCTGTTCGTGTGTTCTGCTGCGTCGGATGCTTTCGGAGCCGTTTGGACGTTGTCTGCTCCGACTCAGCATGCGAAGTTTGAGGAGGAGGGCTGTCGGACGTCTGAGCCATTGGACTCTCTGATTGGTTGTGTGCCAGCTGAATGGCCCTTCTGATTGGCGGTATGCTAGCGAATCAGCGCGGTGTGTGTGAGGTCGGAATACTGTGTGCGCTTTGTTTTTCTCTGGACTCCGTTCCATCATTCCCCATTTTCATGCTTTGCAGTACGGGCACGAGACTGGCTGTTATTATGTCCGTTCAGGACAAATGAATTTGTGTTCGTTTGGTAATGCCTCGCTGCACGTTTAGTATGCAGCCGTTTTTGTCTGAAATAGTTTCTTTCGTTTCGTTTTGATCGAAAGTAAAGAGAGTTGCGTGCATAGCCTCTCGTTTACAACTCACAACACAAGCGCAAGCAACACGTTGAGTCGGCCAAATTTCCACTGGATAGGGGTCCACTGCGTTGCGGCTCCGATCCGGTTTTGCTCCATCTTCCGGCAATCCCCACCGGTTGCGGTTTGCATCCGCTACGGCGCAGTACGGTAAACAGCTGGCCTCACGACGTGTGCTGGGGTCAACAGGGAGTGTTTTATTTTGAAAAGTAACACGATGTAGTTTGTTATTTCGGCGCTTGACTTCCTGTCTGCTCCGAGCTAAATTCAGCTGATTCTTGCTCCGGCATCTCCTTCTCCCTGTTGAGTTTCACTGCCAGATGTGCGTTCAAGTTTGTGGGGGAGAAGCTTTGGACGAAGCACTGACGGGATGGGGCGGGGGGGGTGGACGTAGAGGAGGTGCCTCTTTCAAATCTTGCTAGCTCTCTTGCTAGCTCTCCAGCATTGTAGACCCTAGCTTTAAGTTAATGTTAGCATGCTAACATGCTCATAATCCGTGCCAAAATGCTAATGTGTAGCAGATAACATGTTCACATCTCACTCGAGCATGTTAGCATGCTAATGTTTGTAATGGGATTCATCCTATGGGGGGCATGAATTACGATCAGTGGTGGAAGAAGAACTCCAAATCTTGTGGTATAGTAAAAGCACTAATACCACAGTGTAGAAATACTCCATTAAAGTCAAATATTTTTAAATGTAGTATTGCAAATATTGTACCGTATGTATTGTATGGAGTGGAGTAAAAAATTAAATATTTACCTTTTCAAAATTGTACTTTAGTACAGTGCTTGAGTAAATGTAAATGTAAATGTAAATTTCCACTACTGATTTATAGCTAATATTTAATGGCACTCAATTAATGTTTGTTAATATACTGAAGTCCGGACCATAGTCGTGAGTGGACAGACTTTCGACTGTCTTTAGAGCTGTTTCCAGTCTTTATGCTGAGGGATGCAAGCTGTAGCTTCATATTGAACAGATAGACCAGGGTGGTGTCAATCCTCTCAACTGACGCTGCAAGAAATCAAATACATGTATTCCTAAAATGTCAAAGTACTCCTTTGAAAGGCAGAAGATATCCTGGAGTATAAACAAGAAGGTTTTTCTATAGATTTGGTGGTTTGATTTTATTTTTCGTTTTGCTTTTTTTTTATCGCACCAAAAATACATTGTTGGAAAAACTACTGTAATATCTAATATCATCAGCGCATAAGGACAAAGCCAGGAAGCTTTTACCAACCTCTCTCATTCTCTGCCGTGTTCATTTCTCACATATCTTACAGTCCCAGTGCAGGATGTTTTTGTACAATGTAGACATGATGTCATTCATACTGTTGTTGTTTTTTGAGCTGTCATGTGTGGATGTTTGATCGATCAATTACTCTGGTTGCCTCACACACACACACTTATGCGCACGCACACATGCACATGCACACACACACAATACATTTGTGTGGCACTTGTTTTTCTTTGCTTTTCACTAACAGCAATACAGAGCCGCTGAACAGAGTCAGAGCACCCTGTCTCTGTGGTCACCTAGGCCTACCTGCCTACTGACCCACATTTACATATATGTATGCGTATACACACGGTGACTTTGGGCTCCGATTTTGGATTTGCAAGAATTCTTTTTAACTTTTTCACAGTGCAAACCTTAGTCGAGCTGTACCGGACTGAACTAAAAAAACATTTCTGTTCTCAGAGAGGGGGGTTTTTGGCCGTTGACCTTTCTCAAATAACTTAGCACCAGGAAGTACAGGAACTGATTTTTTATTTGAGAAACATGAAACGAAACTCACACAGTATCAGCACTGAGGATTAGTTTTCACTCGAAGAGAATTAATTTACACTCCCCCCTCACCACAGCACACACACACACACACACACACACACACTGTTACATGTTGCATACACTGTTGCACTCAGTGTGATATCACACAGTGAAACACCTGCAGAGGCCCATGTGACTGCACCAAGACACGCAGAGAGCAGAGGGAAGCTCAGGAGGCTCCAAGGTCATGTTCACACCAGTGTGGATACAATTAAATCTTTGTTTTTTTCTAGCATGTAGGCCAAAGGTGAACCACAAGATTCATCTGTATTTGTTTGAGCTTTAGAGACAGGGTAAAGACTGCAGATACTATTTCTTTCAAAACTAGGTAGCTGGCTAACGAGCTACATTCATGGAAAGTAATGACAGACAAAATGGTGTCAACCGTAGGCTTACTTGGCAGCGATGCAGCTGCACTGGCTAACGGGCAGAATTAGCAACGATTCAGTTGACATATTCAATGTTCTTGAAAAATGTCAACTGTTCCAAGCAGCTACTATAGCTCATCAACAAGAACTCTAACATTATCACAGTGTCAGAATGAATGAAGATTGTCAGGCTAGATCACACAATCACACTCTGGACTTTAACTTTGACCATTCTTATTTTCCCTTTTGAATTGAGGATTTGGTAAATAAATTACCTAAAGAGCAAATTATCTTCCATTTAAATATTTTTGAATCTTCTTACTAATTGCAGTTATCGAGGCACAGATCACGCTGAAGATGGCATTATGTTAGCTTAACTGCTTTCAAAAGCCCAACATACCACCAGCTAAAAGATAAGTCAGTGTCATTGTCATAACATCAAAGATGAATTTACACACAAAATCAACACAGCAAGCTCACTAATGTTTTTCAGCTGCATGATGGGCAACGTACTTTGGTGTGCTTGGGAAGGTTAGCGAGCAATTCATCATATTCATCATGGGACTGCTGCTATCTGCCTGTGATCCCAGGTCTCAGCTGTGATTTTAGTCAGTCCGTTATCATGACTAATGAAAATAATGAACGAAAGAACCATAATATGATCCAAGGTGTAATAAAGTGAAATGATCTTGCTGTCTTTGAAAAGCCGATAGTTTTTTTACTCAGAGCGAGTGTGAAGAACATGCCCAGTGGAGCATATTTATGTAATTTGCTTTAATAAATGAATGTGGGTGGAAGGTTTTTTTTTTCACATTTTAACAGCATTTGTCTAATTTGTCTACATTAGTGTGGCCGTGGCCTCAGCAGGCCTGCCAGGTTTTCATGTGTCTCTGTGTTGCCCTGACATCTTGTGCGTCCTCCTCTATTGAGCAGAGGTCACACACCCTCTGACCTCCTAAGTGTTTCAAGCAGCACCTACCAGATGGTGTGGATGCCGTGCTGTAACCTGTACAGTAATGTTTGTGTGACCTTTCGAGGAGTGCGTCTCAAATCTGCAGTGTCTGTTCCCGAATTTAAACCATGTCATCGGCATTTTTTCACAGGTGTGTGTATCAGAGTGCCTCATGTAACTTCAAGTGGAGCAGCTGGGTAACGGCTGCACAAGTGTTTGTAGGTGTGTGTTTGTGAGCGTGTGTGTGTGTGTGTGTGGACACTCTGTTGCTGTACCGGCTCTGCCTTAGAGGGAACGTCTCCGAGTGGGGCGTGATTCCCATTCAAACAGTCGCCACTTATTTATTTATTTATTCTCTGACAACTTTATCATATTCATTCCTCGCTATTGCCATGGCAACGCACCTAAACTCTCTGTATCTCTCGTTTTCCTCTCGGGACAGCCTCTTACTGTTCTGTTTTACTCCGTTCATTTTCAGGCGCACTCACTGAAATCATGAATAATTGACTGTGTACTGCACACTGAGTGTAGAAAGAGTGGTGTCGATCCTACAGCAGCACGAGCTGCGGTTCATCTGTCTGATGTTTTCACAATAAAATAACACTGAAACCCCTCAGAGCCTCCCACTGCTTATTTCGACATCAAATATGTATCAGGGTACACCGGTTGGACATGACCTCTGACACAGCAAAGTACATGAAGCGCCATGAACACAACATGCATGCTCATTTTCCATAATAGCCTCTGTGCTAATGTTAACTTAAAGCAACAAGTTTTGCAAATTACATACAACTCCCATTCACTGCCAAAGTCTCTCAAGCCGGTGTTAAACAGTCCGGAACACAAGTTAAACGTGCTGAAGTACAACAAAATGCATCATTAATGTCCATGCAAAGGTACATTAACAAAATTAAACATAAACATTGAACGTATAAAGAAAATTACTATGTGCATCTCTTGGACCACATGTATAATATGGAGTCATATGTTCCTTATCCGTGGCTATGCTGTTCTGACCAACAATCTACTGACACGACCTCGACATCACATTTTCCACAATGCCCTCAACTAAATTGCAATCATGTTACATTCTGCAGTAAAGACCTTACATAGAGGGCAATATACTTTAAACAAACATGATTCAGTGCCCTTTAGACACATTTCTCAACAACCTTTTAATTACTTAATGAACTTGTGACAGAAACATGCACAATAAACACATCAATGAAACTGACCATCTATACATATATTGCATACAATTATGTTGCATATTAAACTGGGCCAAAAATAATGTGTAGGGAAGCCTTGAGTGCTGTGTATGGAAAAGCCAGCAGTAGCTGAAACATGGCTTATGTTCAGTCTCACCGTCTTCACTGAAGTGGAGGACCACTCCAAACAAATAGGGGGCACCATTCCATCATTGTAACTGCTAATTGCTGCGAACTATACTCGATACATACATGAAGGCCAGTTTGACCAATGACCCACAAGTGGCCCAGACGACCCTGAAACTCAGAGCTCACACAGACTCTGTAAGGACACTCCCACACAGAGTTTAAAAGTCTGCAACTCCCCTCCAGTTAGTTAGAACTGAAGAAACCTCTTGGAGGAGAGGTGAACGTCTTCAAGAAACTGAAACAAGTCTGATTACCTACGACACAGCACCTAGATTTACCATGACCTGGATGACAGAGAACCTTCATCAACATCAGTACTGCATTGTAGGTGGGTGATAAGTAAAGTCTCAGGCCACATCTTCTGTTCCAGTTGACATCAATGGATTATTTTACTCCTGTAAAAGAATTAAAGCATTCACCTATGTCAAACTGGAATGGACGCCTGGAACGCCCAGTTGTGAATGGTTGTTGAGCTGTCCCTCCTCAGACATGCTCACCCATGTCCTCAGCGATCCTGTAAGGACACTCCCACACAAAGTTTAAAAGCCTGCAACTCCCCTCCAGTCAGTTAGAACTGAAGAAGACTCTTGGATGAGAGGTGAAACGTCTTCAAGAAACTGAAACAAGTCCAGTTGCCTACGATACAGCAATTAGAGGGGCTATAAATGTTTCCAAATAAACATGACACAGCTCTGACGTTCTGCTGTTTTTTCTCGGGTCAACTACCATTTTACATATATTGCATTTAACAGCTTTCATCAAATTTTGCGGCCCACACCTTTTAATACTTAATATAAACACAGAGCACAGAATGTGGAATTGGTTCCAATTAAGCACTCAGTAGCTTTCCCTAGTTATACTATAGTGCATTTACTGTGATTTGTTCACACCCTTCCATTCCAGCCATGTCTCTCTGCTATCATCACTTCACCCGATCGTTATCAGTCAATGCCCTGTCTATGGCTCCCCTGGGGGCATCTCTAAATGGCTTCTATTTATAGGGTTTTGCCTCTTTAAATGGGTCTAATTGATGGGGCCTCTTGCAGGATCTATTAGATTGAAGCATCTACTCACAAGCCTCGATATGATATTCTTCTATCTTTCACACACTATCCAATAGGCCACCGCTGGTAGATTTTGGCATGATTTGTAGCCTCCGTCCTGCGTCTGATGCACCTGCTAGTTTTAAACCACGGCTCATTAAAGCTGCAGCAGCTGTGTTTATATCCCAGCCCACGTCTCTGTCAATCTCTGAGCCTGGGCAGCCTCGCTTGCAAAGACCACCATCTCTTTCATTACGGCAACACTGTGCTCTGCTGCATTCAGTGGCTTTCTTTAAAGTATCTCGCTCTGCAAAAAAAAAAAGGCCCTGGGTTCAAAAATGATACCGCATGAAAAATGCAAAAAAAAAAGATAAAAGAGGGAGGCAGAGAAAGATGGCCCTCATCTGTGAGCACCACACGTTGGAGTGTTGTTAAAATACACAACCCACTGACTGACCTCTGATCTCCACACACAAACTCTGTGTCATAGTGAGAGTCTTAGTGTTGGGACTCCCGGGCAGATTTTGACACAAGCTTCCCTGACTTACAGTGGGTTCTACATAACTGTTGCATATTTTATAAATTTTTCAAGGCATTTTAGGTTACTGGAGAGTTTACAGCAGAGACAAGAGGCATGGGAGATGAAATGATGAAATGTGTCCAAGCCCTTAGGCCAGCCGTGTACTCTGAATGCTGTCTTTATTTACTGTATGTCTCCGAGCCAAACTGGATGCAATTCTGAGGAGTGATTCGGTGTGAAGAGATGTTGAGCTGAAACACTGCAAGTCCTACAAAACACTCAAATACGAATGTGGAAGCAAATCGAAAAGGTAAATTCAGCATTCTGAGTACATATCTGGCCTTTATTGGGCTTGTTTAAGTGGCGTGACTTTGAAATGCCATGACATTTGAAATTGTAAATAATGTCATCTCAGTGTGTGATTCATTAAAAATACATTTATGATTTTAAGGAGAGTTACAACCAACATTCGGACACATTGGAGGCAAGATTTGAACCGCCATTTCACAATCCTGAACGCACTCGTACACTGAGCTTCAGACCATAGGCTATAGACCGTCTAAATAGGGCCCAGTGTGTTTTGTATTAAGACACAAAAGACTTACTTCCAGCCAAAGCCTGAGAATATGCAAAAATAACTAATTAGGGATCCTTATTATTTTAAGAGTATTTGACACCACATCAAAAAACAGTATAAACAGTGATGTCCACAATAATTTTTAAAATGATTGAACATTGAACCTTATTGTGGGCCACACTCAGCAGCCCTGCTGAAAACCTTTGATTTTAGCCATTCAAACACCTATAAACACTTCTGAACTAGTTATTTTCCAGCATGAACGTGGCTCTCATGCTGCCCCCAGTCTTTAAGCTAAATTAAGCTTGATCTAGCTTTACATTGCATGTACAGACATGAGAGATATGATATCTACTTGTTGTTTCCCAAGTATTCCATTGAGGATTAGCTTCCTTGCAATATAGCGCTGCAGCATCTCCTAAACATCTGAAATAGCTCACCCAGCTCAAACCTTACTTACCCGCTCGATGTGCAGTCAAGCTTGTGCAGCCACTTTTGACTGGGTGCACGCTAGCGCTATTAGCTTAGCAGCGAGAAGAGAGTGGATTTAAAAAGGGTGTAAATAGTGTTACTTGAAATCAGTAACAATAAGAATAATGCATAGATGGCAAAATGGCCGTTTTAAAGGTCCAGTGTGTAGCATTTAGTGGCATGTAGCAGTGTGGTTGAAGTCTGTAACCAACTGAACACTCCTCAACTCACCCCCTTCCTCCAAGTGCGCATGGAGAGCCTAAGGTGGCAGCTAAGAAGTTGTTTTTTCTTGTACAAACCCGGCAGTGCAAAATGGCAGACTCTGAGGAAGAGGACCTACTCCCACTGTCGCTAAAAAACACACAAAGTCTCTTAGTGTCAGGTGATCATACACTACTGAAAACATAATCATGAATAATAAATTCCATTTCTGCCAAGACAAAAATCCCCCTAAAGACACACTGGACGTTTAATCCAAAAATGTGAGCAACGGCCAGCATGTGGTACTTCAATGTATTCCTACTTATATGAAGTACTAAGTTATAAGTCTAGGCTCAGTTTGGACCTTAGACCACTGACACAGGTTGGTGGTTCAGTCCTCGGCAGTGTCCTAGAGCAGTATGACACTAATGTATGCACATCATTTGCTGTGATGTTTTAGTCTCTGATATAGATCCTGTGGCATCTTTTTACATGTCCACAAAAACACTGACATTGTTCATTTCAATCCCTGCGTGTGAGACATACAGATTGAAAAGACAGGGAGTGGTGTCGCTGTTTTGTCGGCCAACTCAGTACAACCACTTGCCTGACCCCCCCAACCTTCACCCCACCCCCTCAGCAACCACACATTTAGACACACACACACACAATTGGCAGCATTCCTCCTCCTGGCTGACCTTGTGGTTACATCTCTGAAATACACATTGCCCTTCCTACCCTCTTCCACTACACACCCTGTCATTAGAGGGAGGCTGACAGCAACTGGTGCGTGCGCGCGTGCGTGTTCAGCAAAGGATGAAAAAAAGAAAAGCAGCTTCATATTCCAAACAAGAAAAACCAAAAGAGAGGGAGGCAAGTTCCCTCTTTAAAGTGAAACTCTCGCCAAAATGCAACCTAGGCTTTTTTTGTGAATGCATATGAGTCAAACCTTCGTATAAAAGCATAATTACGACGAAAGACACTTATAAGATTTACTCATCTTCAGTGGAGTGCTACGGGCACTTTAGCAATAGCATCAAAATCTCTATTTTTAAAACCCTAGGAAGGCTCAACACAACATGAAACTTTGCTCATAGTATCAACAGGGTCTCTACACATGAACACGAGCATTGTGAACATTGTTTGTGTGCACAGAATTTACTAAAAAGAACGTTTTTGAACAACTCACGTTAGCAGTTGCTTGTTCTGCCAGCCGCCGTCCTGCAAGCTGATGAAGTATCGGTCTCCTAATGCGACGTGACGTGGAGGACAGTTAAGGTCCTCAAGGTTTCTTGGTAGCTAACACAGTAACGTAGCAAGTTACTTTTTAACGGCAGTAATCTTGTAACGTAATCAGTTCCTTTTAAAAGTAACATTACCAGACACTGGTGCCTTGGGCTTCTTGGCAAGGAGCTGAATGAGTCTGTTGCTGTTGCAGCCGCTTGTGTTTTGGCTAAGGAGCTGTGTGCTTTGTGCTATTGAGTTAGCTGCTGAACAACAAGCCCAGACTTTGCAAACCAACTGTCCAACTAGCATTACCTCACGTCTCATTCACATAACAGAAAACACCTTACATTATTATAATGAATGTAAACACAGCTTTTCTAAGTACTCAGGCTGTCAAGGTAGTATGTTAGCATTGGGAAATGTTGGTGGCACTTTCACTTACATTCTTGTGCAATTAGCTCAAGGATAGCTTTAGCAATATGTCCTCGGAGGCTGCGTTCTTTGCGCTGAGTTAGCAGCTGAACAACAGGCCCAGCCTCTGTGTACCATGGATTTAGACATTCTCTGTATCTGGTTACAGCTTTGGAGGTGGAGCCCCATACATTCCTTTAAAAGCTGCTTAGTGGCACATGAAGCCAAAAAAAAGCTTGACTTCCTGGTTATAAAATAACCTGGATAGTTAGCGCCAGGCTAACTTAAATGGGAATACAGTTATTTAATAATACAGCCCTATTATAATTTCCAAATGCTATTGGTACGAATGGCTAAAATTTATATTGTGAAATTAGCTATTTTGCTGGGGTTGTGAGGTTCAAATTAATGTGTCCACCATTTTACAGCCACTTCTTTTGCAGTGTAAGCATATGAGAAAAAGTTTTGACTTCCCAGGTTGGTTTCAGAGCCTGCTGTTCTTTCTGGGGGCTTGTACTGGGAGAGCAGCGCATTTTTGTCATGGCTAACCATATCCAGCTAACATTACCTCTTGCCTCACTCACATGTAAGAAAACATCTAACATTATCATTATGAATGTAAACAACAACAATGGCTATTGTTAGTACAAACCTCGGTCAAGCTAGTATGTTAGTACTGGGAAATTTCAGCTGCCCTTGTATGACTAGCTTGCAAATAGCTTAAGCGATTTATATACACTTAGCCTGTTCAATCCTCTTCTATCACCAGACTGAGACAATCGGGTGGGTTTATTAGAGGACTGCAACAGCCACAGTTATTTGAATTTCTCTTTTATGTGTCAAAGCAATTACTTATTGGTTGCTGTTGGGATGTTAAGAGATTTTCTACAAACATAACAAAAAATGCTTCCAAAATGACTTAACAAACCCTAGTTTAAAGTTGATATGCATTTTATACTTTTATAATTCATATTATTGGTAGGTTTGAAGAAAACTTTAAAAACACTTTTTCAGGTCTGTCTTGAAACAATTGTGCCTACATGAGCTTTGAAGCAGACTTCGCTTGCTGTAATTATTCGCACTGGAAGACATACATCCATAATCCTTTGAGATTTGAATGGTGATGGGGGACAAAATCCACAGTGCTTCTTTTGTGCATAAATGCATTCCAAAGTTTGCCTGAAGTTAATTTAAGACTTCAGCTGCCGGAGACAAGTCAAGCGCGGTTTCTGAGGAAATAGGCTATTTAGTATCAAATTCCCTCTTTGTGTTTCCCCAGACAGTGTTTCCCTGCTGAGCTGCAGTGAATTTTGAACTAAAAAGACTAACGTTGAAAGATTTCTACATGACTTGACTTGCTAAGGCTGCTTAAGCCTCATAGCAGCTTGACATTTATGCACAAAACGAGGACTGTTGATTTGTCCCCATCACTAACAACATAACACTGACAAAAAGCACAGTGGCAAGATGCTCAAAAATCTTAAGAGTTTGCTGTCAGCTGCTGAGAGACACTTTCACAAAAAAAACAAAAAAAACTGAGAAAACTCACTGTCTTTGTCTACAGTGATTGATCTTTGACAGGTAAACTGTCTGTGTCAGTGAATTCATATCCGTTAAGATATTTTGTGAACACAGTTCCTGGTCCCTAAAAAACATTAGAACAATGTGAGAAGTCTTGGATTTTAATTTAAACCTAAAAGAAAATTAAAGTCTAACTTCAGATTAATGCTCTCTGTCAGTGGAGTCAAATGGGTTACTTAGTCTATGTTAGTGAAAATGAGCACCATCAGGTAAGAAGGCAGCCACATATAGGCTGAAATTTGTGCCACTAGAAACTGAATTTGAATCATCAATATTTGAATTTGAACTGAGCTACATGTCGAAGTATCCTTGAGCAAGAAACTGAACCCCAAAATTGCTCCTGATGTGCAGTTGGCACCTTATGTGGCAGCCACTGCCATCAGTAAGGGTCCTGCAATAAGCTGGCGACTCATCCAGGGTGTACCCTGGCCTTCGCCCTTGAGTAAAACTGGATTTGGCCCCAGTAAGCCCCGCAACCCCTCAGATGGATAAAAGCAGCAACAACCCCGCAACCCTCACGGAAAAAGCGGAAAAAGAAAACAGAACGAACGGAATAATTGCATTAAAAAACTGGATTTGAATCACATCATTTGAATTTTGTATTGTTTTATTTGAATCATTGCGTTGAAAAACTGAATCTGAATTTTATAATTTGAAATTGAGTTTATTAGTTTGGAAAATTCAACTCTATATATGTTTTCACATTCAGTTCTCACAATTCAAATTCAGCTCTCAAAATTCAATTTCAATTTACTGTAACTGACATTCGGGTAGTTGAGGAAGGAAAGATTCAAATTCAGTTTTTTAATGAAATTATTCAAGTTTAGCAATTCACATTTAAATATTGATGATTCAAATTCAGTTTCTAGTGGCACATATTTCAGCCCATAGTTAGCTAACTACTAACTGTGTATGTCTGCTGTATGCTGCTGGGTAGGTGGAGCACAGTGGTTTATTAGAAGTTTTTTATTTTCATTTTTACCTTCGCTGCTGGAAAAGTTAGGTAAGAGGAAGAGTAAGTAGCCGTAAGTATGTGAATATAAAAAGTCCAAATTGCAGGCCAAAAAAAGGATGAGTTCAAAAGACGCTTAACACCAGGGCCAACTGTCCGGAGATGACTCTCTGTGGGAATGTCACAAGAGGCTCCTTTCACATTACACATAACAGTAGCCGTTAATTTAACATTAGCAAAAGATAAGCTTAATGTGGTGAAGTCTAAAGTTCAGATAAGGTCCAACTTAAGATCTGACTGAAGTTATCTGGTGCATAAAACTTACTACACATGAATGAGATAAATTCCTCTTGACCGCTCAGGGGTACTGAGGCACCACTGTGAAACCTGAACTGACGCACCGCAAGGAATAAGTGTGATAAGATGGTTGTCATGCCTCCTTATCACAGATAACATCAGATTTACTGAGGTTTCTCGTTCAGCTTTCCCATGACTGAGATAAGCAGGCTTGTCAGTGCAATTTTATACTGCAGGTCCAAGTTCACACCAGCATTTTCTGACTTTCAACCCCACTTTTCTACCATTTATGCGACTGCTGTGCTCACTTAAAAAATCAGGGCACTTTCTGCAGCACACTGGGGCCCCTTAAGTGTTAGGGAGGGTTTAGCTGTAAAACATTATACATGTTTAGTCAGTTTTTCATCCATAAAGAAGATGTATGAGCAGGGAATTCAAACTGAATGGATTACCTGGTGTGATGATTAATCATCCACTGATTTATGCAAATGATGACATTTAGAGTTGAGGGGTAAATGAACAGGAAAGAGGTAGAACACTCCACTCACTTCTCCAGCATTTTGTGCCCTGACGATTAATGTTTTTGTAAAAATGTCATCTGTCATCTGTCATTATGAAGGAGAATTTATACTATTGCTGGCCTCGTGGGTCAGAGTGGCCGGACTTTTAACCAGAGGAAAACGCTGAGCCATTCCCAAGATGAATGTCTTAGCTATGGTAAATCCTCAGCGCAGCTTTCATTACAGCAAAATATCATTGCAAAATCAAGGAATTCCACTTTGCATTCAGACACTGGTGAATGAAATCCATGTAGAGTTAAATTTAGGGTGAACTATGAGGCACATTTTCTCACTGCAGTGCTGACCTTTGAGGGTACAGAGAGAGCTATTCAAGAATCCCAAAAGGAAAAAGCTATCATATTAGCTGCTCTGCACCACCCAGTGCAGCATTATGACCTGCTGGAGTAACTGTTCCACTGAAGAGGATCCAGTGGTACAGAAGGTTGGAATGAATACACTCCCTTGAATGAACTGCATTTTGTTGTTCTGCTGTCTGCTAGGCAACTGAGAATGCGAGGACTGACCGCACCAACAAGCAGAGCTGCCTGTTCCCTTGATAACTTGCAAATGATTTTTTGGCGTGCTACTCTCTGGTGCACTTAGGGTGAAGTCTGACTGAAACCACCAGATGCTAGCTCCTACAATCTCTTATTGTGCTTAACTATGACTAGTGCATTGCCCGCAGGAAATATGCGGGAGGTTAAGAAGCTTTTTCATTGATGGCCAAATGAGGCTGTTTGAAGGTGGAACGTCAGGGATATTTTGGTTTGTTGTGAAATCCGATATTCCAGGGTATAATTGGCGGTTTTTGACTATTGGTGACATTATTTTCAGCACAACCTCACATGTGTGACTGTACAGTTATTTTTTCATTTTGACCTACTGTATTAACACAATGGACCTAAAATCACAAAAAAACCTGAAAATCGGAGTAGAAAAAGTCAGATTTTTTTACTGTGAAAACCACAAATATGTTTAACAAACCATTTTTTATTATTTATAATGCAAATATAAATTGTTGTTTTGCTAAATATGGCAACCATGGCAATCCGGATGCGAGAGGACGCTGGCGTGAGTATCGCCGCTTCTTGATCAGTGACAAAACAGTTTTTTTCTGTTAAAAGAAGAAAGCCAAGTTGTCTTTGCAAGCTCTGAGGCTGTGCTACTACCTTTGAAGCCTGCACACCTGAAGAACTGGCACCATGGACTCATTTTTCTCCACTGATCAGCTGTTAGCCCCGTTGATCCGCTGTTAGTCTCACCAATCAGCAGTTAGAATAGCAATGCTAACTTTTAAGCAGACGTACTCGATGCTCTGTGGGATGTCCATCATTGCTCTGCTGGTCCTCCATCCGCCACGGCCTCGGGGTTGTTCACCGCCTGGCTCCGTTCTCGCTCTCCTCTGCTGCTGTGGTCTGTCCGGCTCATGGTGATGTTGGATGGTCGATACTCCACCGTTGCTGGTGGGGTCTTCAGGTGTTCAGATCCGTAGCTCCTGGACTTCTGCTGTCGCTTCGCCCCGGGCTCTGTCACTGGGACTGGATCTCTGGGTCTCCACACTAAACACACTACACCAAACACTATATAACACACTAACTATACACTCCAAACACGCTAAATGTCACAAATCTCTCAACTCTCAATATCGCTGTCTGTACACCGACCGTCGCTGCCTCTCAATCATCCGCCTCCGTCCCTCCCACAACTTCCTGTTCCTCAACAACCAAACTTGCTGCTTGGACAATTTCGTGACAAAAGCCCGTTTTACCGTTTCTTCTGCACCAGACACAAAGCAAACGTGACGGCAATGTTCGCGAAAAAGCGTGGCGGACATTATTTACCCAAAGTCCGGTTTTGGACGTGCTAGTGCGTCGACTCGGGAGGTGGGGCGTGTGGGCTAGCGGCTAGCAGCTAGCTACACACGAACATCCACAGATTCCGATTACACTTTGTTGTCCACGCGTCTCCAGATCTCCTCAGACCCGAACAGACTCGGTCCAGACTCGTTTAGTCTCATTAAACAGTCAGTTTAGATGCACAGAACAGAACGGGACGAAACCGCTGGCAAAATCCCGGTACAACTCGCGCCGCTGCAGGTATAAATCCGCTCTCCTCAGACCCGAACAGACTCGGTCCGAGCTCGTTTAGTCTCATTAAACCACAACAGTCAGTTTAGATGCACGGAACAGGACGGGACCGAACCGCCGGCAAAATCCCGGTCCAGCTGGCGCCGCTGCAGGTATAAATCCGCTTGCTTCTTGAGGTATGTCGTGGGCTTGAGCTCTGCAGTGATTGTAGTCAAAACAAATGCGAAGTTGCACACCATTGAACCAAGTAGCAGCCATGTTGAAACTCTCAGGTCAGTCTGATCCTGATCCACAGAGATATTTGAGGAACAGACAGACAGACAGACAGAGATTCCTTGCTTTTATAGAGAGATGTGGGCTGACAACGTGTGCATCTTGATTGTAGATTTTGAAAATAAGACTTGGATTTAATTACTTTAAACAGAGTGTACATGCAGACCAATGGCAGTGCTTGGCCACATTGCTTTAACGGACAATGTTTAAATGTCAGCCCTTTCTCAAATATAGCAGCCTGGTCAGTCGATTTATGCCTCTAAAGTTTGCATTATAATCATAGCATTTCTTCAGTGTCAGACAGCAGAAACAGCTCATCAGTCATGTGAGATGATTTGATTCAGCAAATCTGTTTTCATAAAATGTTTTGCACATTGACTCTGATTCGAAAACAGACAAAAAAAAACATCTCAAGCGAGTGTACGAATGTTTTTTCCGAATCAGAGGACGTTTTTTTCCGAATTTTGACGTTTCCATAAAATTTGTAATGCGATATTCTTCAAAATGTGCATAAAAAAAAGCTTTTTTGGAAACATGGCTAATGATGAAAATGGCTGGCTGCTGGAAGCATGTTTGGTTCATCCGGATTGACAGGTTTCTGAGTCAATCATACGTAAAGGTGATGCATGCTTATCCCCCCTCAGCTCCACCCGGGACAACATGTGAAATTTCAGGCTGCAGCAACTATGAAAAGATGACAGTGAGCAGTAAACTCAAACACCAGGCTTTAAATGCTCCTTCAAAAAAAAAAACCCACATGGTTGACAGCACAGATGGCACTCCATGTTTTTTTTACTGCCCAACACGCTGTTCTGAATCTGACCTCCGACCTGCCTGAAGGGGAGAAGCTATGAAAAAAAATTAAATCCTCCGCAGGGTTTAACAAATGACATTTGCTTTCAAGCCAGGGAAATCCACATATTTACATAACACGGTTATTGATGAGTACAGAACGGTTTTGTTGGGCTGGACCTGCTCTTTATGGCTCTATGGTGCCCATGAATTAAACTTCTGTCAGAATCCCCCAGCGGCAGACCTGCAATTACATGCTGTTTCCCAGACTGAATACGAGGGTAGGCAGCTACATATTCAGCATGAATAATTACTCTATAAGCTATAATGCGCGAGGTTTCACCTTCAGGCTACACTGTATATGCCACTCATCCTGATGAGCTTTCTGCACTGAGACAGTTTCCAGCTTGAGGCTGAGCTTAAGAAACCATAGGCACTGGGCAAACAGATGGGGCGAGCAGCCATTCATCACATAATTCAGTGTGTGGACGGAGGTGCAGGATGTGTCCAATGGAAGTTTGACTTCACCTCTTTTGTACGGGGTACTTTCTTCTGCTGTTCACAAAGAAAACAACATCCTTTTTTGTTTTGTCCAACACTGTTATTGATTTGTTTATAATATTTTTTTATATATACTCTTTATTTATTTGTTTCAAATTAATCCCTTACAATAATTGCTTGAAACCCAGTTTTAAGGTGACTACTGTACATAACCCCAAACCCACCCCATAGTCCTAACATCCCAGCAATCAAAAGGAAGAAAGAAAAAATAAATAAATACATAAAAAAAACACATATAAGATTAAACTTACACAGGCTTGCAGTAGTTCGTGTATGTACACACAAAGATATATACATATACGTATGTGTTCACACATGTAGGCCTTTATTTGGCTCTGGGACTATCTCCGGGCTCAAGGAATATCTGTATTCTGTGATTTATTATTTCCATCTTATATACTTCATTGATCAAGTCCTTCCATTTGCTTAGTTGAGGTGCTACTGGTGTCAGCCAGTTTCTGGTTATCTGCTTAAAGCGAAACTCTCGCCAAAAAGCAACCGCGGCTTTATTTGGGATTGAATATGAGTCAGATCTTCGTGTAAAAGCATAATTACGACGAAAGAGGCACTTTTGAGATTTACCGTAGTCTCGGTTTTGGGCGATGTTGATGCTAGCGTGTCATGCCCCTAACTCTCCCGTTCAAAATGAACGTGCCCAAAACAGAGACTACGGTAAATCTTAAAAGTGCCTCTTTCATCGTAATTATGCTTTTACACGAAGATTTGACTCACATTCAATCCCAAATAAAGCCTTGGATGCTACTTGGCGAGAGTTTCGCTTTCAGTGCAGTTACTCGTAAGATTCGAAAGAGATACTCATCAGTCTGTAGGGAGAGAGGCTGTGGTGTTCTACCAAGTAGTATTTGCTCGGGCCCCAAGAATAGTGGGCATTGAAATATGGAATCCATAGCTCCACATACCTCACTCCAGTATTGCTGCAGAACTGGGCAGGAGAAGAATATATGAGTGTAATTAGCTTCTGTCTAACCACATTTTCGTCAACAGCTTGGTGTTACTTCCTTAGAGTACTTTGCTTGAGTGACAGGTGTTATAAAAAAGCGAAGTTGGATTTTCCAGGAGTACTCTCTCCAAATGGTTGAGCTTGTGGTTTTCCATGTATTATTGCTTATCTCCTTCCATATTTCTGGTGATATAGTTAAATTCAATTCCCTCTCCCAGCTAGTAGTTACTGTGGTTCCCTGATTTCGAAATTTTCCTTCCACAATCCGATAAATCCGATCTAATATATTTTTTGTATGGGCTTTGTTAGATATGTTTAATACACTAATACACTGTCATTGATAGTTATTTTAGCAGATACATATCTGTTCCAGTATTTGCCCATTTGTTGAATTTCAGTTTCTTTCCACTTTGCTACTGAGGTGTTACTTAACCAGACGGTGACTGGTTTGATTAGGGCAGCATAGTAATAATCAATCAAATTAGGGAGAGCGAGTCCCCCGTGTAGTCTGGCTGTTTTAAGCATCTTAAGTTTTATACGAGGTTTTCTTTCTCCCCAAATAAATGTATTTATAATTTTTTCCCGTTGAGAAAAGTTCTTTTTTAATGTACAAATTGGTAAATTTGGAAAGAGAAATAAAAATCTTGGTAAAATATTTGTTTTTATAATCTCTATTCTCTCTATTATTGTTAGTGGGATCAGTATCCATTTTTGTAAGTCCTGTTTAATTTGACCCTCCAAAGCCCTAAAATTGTATTGATAAAGCTTATTAAAATCTTGGCAAATAGTCACCCCTTAGTATCTCAGTTTATTTTGTTGCCATTTCAGGTTATATTTAGATCTAATAGTTCTAATAGGTATTGGCTGCCCAATTATCATTGCTTCTGATTTACCCATATTTAGTTTGTAGTCAGACATTGCACTGTATTCTTTTATTTCCTGCATAACTACCTCCAGAGATTGTGATATGTTAGTCAGGTAAAGGATCAAATCGTCTGCATAGATTGCTAATTTGTGCTCTTCTTGTCCCACCAACAGTCCTTGTATTTCACAGTTTTGTCTTATTCTCTCTGCAAATGGTTCCATGGCCAAAATAAAGATTAGGGGGGAGAGAGGGTCTCCCTGCCTTGTTCCCCGAAAAAGATCGAAAGAGTCTGATATTATACCATTTAGTCGTATTCTTGCCCTAGGTGTATTATATATCATTTTTAACCAGCTAATAAATGTAACATTAAATTTACATTTTTGACACATCTCGAATATGAAAGACCAGGAGACCCTGTTGAATGCTTTTTCTGCGTCTAACATTAAGAGGAGCATTTGTTTTGTCTTTAAAGAGTTTTCTATCATATTTAAGGTTCTTCTAATGTTATCTCCCAGAGTTCTTCTTGGAACCAAACCTGACTGATCAGGGTTTATAATGTTAGGAATAATAGTTTTATAAATGGGTTCCTTGAACAAATATTATACCCCCCCCCCTTTTTTTTTTTTAATTTTAACAGAATTTTTTTCCTCTTAATAGGGTTGTTTAATCCATTCACATTAAGAGAGATTACTTTAATGTCTGTCATCAGTAAAGGGTCATAACTTTTTTATCATTTAGTTTCTGGCCCTTCCGGCCTTCAAAACCAAACAATTTACAACAACTAATTGCCTCAGGTTTCCTTTCCTACTGTTTATCTGACTGAACCAAATCCCATCATTTCTTCTTGTATGAACCACCTGAACAAACCAAAACAAATAAAAAAATAAAAATAATTGTAAAGAAAATATAAATTTAACCTCCACTGATGCTACCACTTCCCATGGGTAGCTTTGTGTTTTCCATGTGTACCAGATCACATATGCTTGGGTCCTTACAAGAATGGGACCCTTCCCTTGAAAAAAAGAAACAAAAATACATTTGGAGCACATAGCTGGTGAGCGTATCAAATGAGCCTACTTTGGCTCTTCCCCTCGGCCGATCTATTTCCTTTAAACTCCCTTTTTTTTCTTTTTCTTTCTCCCTTTTCCCCTTCTTTTTTTATTTCCTTCCCTTTTCTTACTTAGGAGGAGTACACATTTGTTTGCAATAACACACATTGTATCTTTTATTTATTTTTTTTACATTTTTTCCCCCTCCCTCTTAGATAAAGAGAGAGAAAAAAAGGAGAAAATAAAACGAACAGAGTTAACTCAAATAACTAAATACCTCACAAGGGAGAGAGAGAGAGAGAAAGAGAAATAAATGATGATAATTAATATCACGCTTAAAAATATTAACATTAATCTACTCCAGGGCCAGTCCTGCAGTGTGGGCATCTTCATAAATCGTCGCAGGTCTTTTCCGAACACTTTTAGTTTAGCTGGGAATATCATTTGTAATTTAACCTGCTTTTCCTGAAGGTGCTTTCGAATCGGATACAGGTTTTCCCTTTCCCTGTTGCACCTTTGCGGTGAAGTCTTGGTTAAAGTAGAGTCTGTTTCCTTGAAACATAATTTCTCTTTTTGCCCAAGCGGTTTTCAGCACTTGTTGATTTGTTTATAATAATTAGTGCCAGGCTTTTAGTAGTGTGCTCTTTAAATATACAAAGAGCGATTCGGTGGTTGTTGCACATGATTA
>CAEMYA010000112.1:3768469-3818653 GCA_903131615.1 Diplodus sargus
GCCTCCGACGAGACAACAGCGACTCATTCAAGTGTGAAAAAAGCCGACTCATCGGATTTGCAGAAGAGTCGGATTCACTCGTGTTCCGTGGAGCTCCGTGACAGGAGGCACAGGTGGTTTGGTAGCATAAGCCCTCAGAGGAAGTCAAACTACAAACCCCATGCAATGTTGCCTGCAAACATTTTTTTTTTCCATGTGTTCTTTGCATTGTTGTTTCTGTCACGACTACGCCCCAGAAACGAAAGCATCAACCAATCACCTCGTCCGAACCTGACGTCACATCACAACTCATGACGATGGCGGATCTGTTGATTGTTTATCTTTGTCATCCAGCAGTATTATTAGACAAAGGAGACAAAATCATACGGTGACTTGGGATGAGGGTCCATTGATGCAGTGATGGGGAACAGGACCTGTCATATCCCTTAACGCTCTCTTCAAATCCACCAGATGACTTTGATGAAAACAGTCATTTTACCTCGCAGAATGAGGGAGTTGTTGGTCTACGGCTGCCTTGTTTCTGTGTCTTTGTAATTTTGGTGATTAAAACAAGTAAATACATCGAAAGGCCGACCAGATCAGAGCCCTAGTAGACGGTCAGCGCAGGTCTCGTACTATTGCCATTTTGCTTTCTGAAAAACATTAAGATGGGAAGATATTGCCCACACAACCGCTTCATTCAGCACGTCTAATCTGTGGAACTCCACCTCCCTTTTTCATTCAGAACAATTAAACCAAATTATGAGGAATCGCGCTATTGATATTTGAAATATGTCAAGACATTTGAAGTGTTTGTAGAAATTCTGAATGGCAACACTGGAAGAAAGTGTAAAAAGCATCACACAGGAGCCCCCCTCCGCCACTTTCGGTGAGTCCATCCTGAGAAGTTGTGTTTTGAGAGGCTCGCTGTCTGCAGACGGAAAAGAACTGCAACGCTGTCAGAAAGGGTCTAATTAGCACTTTGTTTGAAGCTCTAAGAGCTGAGAGCTGATTACATCACATGAACTCACGCAGAGGACCGTACTCGGTGCTATGATCCGAGTGTTCTCAAGTGTCGCCCTCGCACACCTTTTCGCTCGTTTACCCTGCGGTGCAACAGAAGGTCCCTGTTTTCAATACGACACACTGTTCGAACGCGTCTGAGCAACTGGGGTTCGACTGGCGGGACCCACGGGCCTCTGGAGAAATCTGTTTCCAATTATGTCGCGTATGAAACATCTATTGTTTCCCCGATCACTGAGGGAGCTGCTGGGGGATTCACAAGCTGGCTGTGAGCTACTGCCAGACCTCTCAAAGCCCCCCCTCCCCAACTCTGTCTGGAGGCTACATATTAACATGCTGCTAATAGCCCCGAGGGTGGCTGGATGAGTGACGGGGGGGGGGGGTTAGGTTTCACAGGCCCTCTGGTCTTGTCTGGGTCACTGCTGCCGAGCCGGCTGACCGAGGCGAACGTACGTAGCCCCAAAACTTCACAGCTCGATTTATCAAGCCAGCGCTGTGTCCTTTCGACCTTGTTAAAAAACTGAACCGTCTAGACGCTTACAGAGGTGCATTGTTAAGCAACACACGCTCTCACACACCAACTGAAATATATTAATCATAGCATCTCCCCTTCAATAATAAAACAGCGCAGCATTTGAGTGCCAGGCACGTGTTTGTTCGATAGTCAGATAATAACTGATTTTGAGATGTTCTGCTGTTGTTATTTGATCCAGACCTCCTCACCGTAAAACGTCCTTCATTCTCGCAGCCTGTAGGAAAATCCATAAGCATGAATAATCTGTATCTACTGCCTTCGGCTCTGACCACGGCAGGCGAGAAAGAATCCTTTTGACGATGCTGAAAAGTTGTGAAGAGTGTTGGAATGTTTTTTTTTTTTCAGAAAGTTGAAAGAGATGTGGGAAATCCATTGGTGATACAACAGCAGGACTTGGAATTTAGACCACACACAAGGTTGAGCACCTCCTCATTCTGATCCTTTAACTGCCTCTTCCTGTTTTCCAAGGAAGACACACCTTGTGGCATCTAGCTTTGAAGCTGTGTTTTTCTTCTCCGCTGCCATGTTAGCTCGGCTATCGTTACGAGAAGGCACGCAGCGTCTGGGCTTCTCTCAGTTCGCGCGTCGATCCTGAGGCTACTTCTGATGAAACTCGGTGGTAACTGCTGCGAAGAGTTGCAACAGTTACGGACTGATCGGCCCTCATCTATAATCACAGCTGTCATGGTACTAATCCATCAAGATGAACTGAGCCAGACGAAGAGGCCTTTGCACCGGATTTTGATGCACTCATGATGTCACGTGTCCACTCTGATGTACATTACACATCCATTTTTTTAATTTATTTTTTCAGATTTTGTTTATGCCATTAACAGTCCAGCTCCTCTTTCTTCAAATATTCTCTATCCTATCATGAGGGCGAAGATTCAAGAGTTTGTTTTAAAGCCATCTCGAGACTAGATGGAAAAATAATGACGCCTTGCAAACGATGCCCCATTTGAAAGATGAATGTATGAACGATATGTATGAATAAAATGAATTATTGGCTCAGAGGGGAACAATAGGAGTCTTTTTAAACTGGGGGTGCTCTGTAGGACCTCCGTATAATCTGTGAAAGAATCCGAAACATTGTGAAATTAAATACATTTTAAAAAGCAGCACACGCAGTTACAGTAGTAAGGTCTTAAAAGTAAAAATGAGGCGAGCTGCTTCCCTGGTATTCTCCTTCATTACCTTTTGAATAGTTGTATATTGCAGTACTACTGCATGGTCGTGACAAAATCCCACGGCGCACCTGGACTTGCATCGTGGCACACCATTTGAGAGCCACACCTCTATAGACCATAATTACACGGCAGGCATTCCCCTCTGGTGGCACGCTCAGGGTGGGAAGCTTAAACGCCATAGTCTACCACTGTTTTCCAGGTTGCAAGTCTAAATCTGGCAAAGGAAGACCATATACTTGATATTATAGGAAAGGCACAAATCAATTCTAAAAGATTCGCGCAAATCTTGGACACATTTCTTTAAGCCTGGAGGTAAAACGTGCTGGATGCAAGGTCAAGAAAAACTGTATTACAGTATAAGCATATCATCAAACGTGTTGTTTAACCTTGGAAGATGTCATGATGTCGCTCTGGATTTTATTGACTTTTCAGCGACGTATCATTCAGGTGGAAGCAGTATTTTGACAATTTTTCAGATTCCTGATGTTTATAGGGCTTTCAACCTGGAGCCAGCTAGCTTCCAGTTTAGCCTCCAGCTAACTCTGGGATAAAATAACTAAATCATGCACCTCTTGAAATGATCATTCCTGGTGTGTAATTACGTAAGAAGTCTAAATTCTAACTATTTACCAAGCAATTGTAATACTATTGCACTCCCAGTATTGCAAGTGCAGCGTTAAACAGAACCATCAAACAATTGTCATTATTTTTTTGAGAGCTAACAGGCATAGTTGAGATCTCTTTTTTGGAACTTTGGTTTTGTTCTTTTAATGATATGTCCATTCCCACAAAACTGAAAATCAACATCAAAATTTTGCAGGTTGCGTCGGAGGTGGGCTTATACGTAATATCTGTGGAGAAATGCATTGCGTTCCCAGAGGTCAGGTCAGGAGGATGAGCATTTCCTGGTTCTGTTGTCATGGCGACCATCACAGAACTCCGCTGATATTTAGGGCTTGTATCAGGCAAAGAGAGCGGATATTTCAGCTTTCATCTGCTGCATTCAGAGCTCATGTGATGGCTGTTACTTTGAATGCAGTAATGACTGCTGCTGTTTGCCCGTGTGGATAAGTGGACGGCTACTATTCAGCTGTACCCTTCAACAAAAATAAGCAGAAATGCGAAAGCTTTTCAATTGAATGACATTTATTTAGACATTTTCAGCCCATGTGAGCCACAAAAGCAAATACAGGATTTCATACCAAAAAGAAATCTATCCACGCTGAACCACATATATGGCACCCTCTACATCTGACAACTTTGATATCTGTAAATTGGCCATTGCCCATGATTAAAATGGCAGATATCTCATTTTGTAACTCAAAACTCTTTCTTTCAATAGTCATCGTGGAACTGAAAGTGAGTACAAAAAGTAATCATTACAGAGTATTAAAAATGCTGTAGAAAGAAAACTGCATTCATGGCATGACAGCGAACAATACCTTGTTATCCAGTGAATCTCAAGAGGCACATATTGGAGTTGAAGAGAGCCACTGGCTACGTTCACATGCACACAGTATGGTGCTGAATGATCCGATTGAGAAGCCTGTGTGGTTTTAGGAGTTCAGTTCTGAGTGAGATGATTTTCCTGATGTGATTTCTCCTGCGGTCAGAGGGATTCATTCAATAATCAGGGCGCTTCATCTGGATCGTTATTCCCTGACCGTTTAAACACATGGCATATTCTGAAAAAAGTGAATCAAATCAAGCAGAAGTCTGGCATCTAATCAGCTTTTCACTATTTATGATATTGTTGTAATGAGAGTAGGAAATCAGATCCTGCCAAAATGACAACTGCTGATTAACTGTGTGCACGCATGTTTATGCTATGCATACATGCACTGCAAACAGCATGGGATTAGCGTGCAAACATCCACTGTGGCACCACCACAACTGGACCCCTACCAAGGACATCAGACAACAATCAGAGGAAATTAACGCAGGTTGACATAATACACAAAAGGCTTCCATGGTATGTTTTACATGAGTGTCAGAGAAGTGCTGTTAACAGGAGGCCAAGGCTGAGACATGAATGACTGAACATAACATCTCTGCTGATTGGTTGATCCAAAGCAAAAATGACCATTAGCTAAACCTGGCTCCTGTTGCTACACGTCAAGCTTTCTGTTCTCACACATCCATATGTGGATTAAAATGATAATCGTGGCAGATTTACTAAAGAAATTCATGGTATTTTTTTCTAGCCCACGTCCGCACATTTTGCTGACTGATAATTGTTGTTGTGCCACCACTTGTCAGCTAATAAAGCTAACGTAAGCTTCATGAGTTGGTCAAAAAAATGCTGCTCTGTCCTCAATAACTTGAGTTAATGATCAATGTTGATGACATGTAGAACTAAATAAAGAAACAGCATTGTAGTATTGCAGTGTAGTTATTTTTATGTGAGACCAACTGTTTGGAATAAGTAATAGCATGTTGGGTAATGCTGCTGGGGTTTCTGGATTGGAACCCGAAAATCTGTTAAAGGGCAGGACAAAACTTGTAATCTTTGACAGCATGGAGAAAATGTTTCCACGCAGCTGTTTTATTTAATGTCCATGGAACCCCAAAAAGTAGTGAACAAAGCTAAAAGAATATTAAATGCAAAGCTGAAATTAGTAATCGGTTGTTACTGTATGCAGGATGCTAGTTAGCCACTCATGCTAATAACTGCAGCTTGCAATAGAGCAAAGAGAAGCACATTTGAATTCATTCCATAATTCCTGATTATGGTAAAAGAAGAAAAACACCCTTTCAAGGCTGAATGTTGACATACATGCTTGCTTAATTGCAGCCAGAAAGACTGTTCTGACCTCGTCCTTGCAGAGAACATTGTGGAATAACTCAAAAGCAACTGGAAAATGATAACTGGTCTATACGGATGATCACATACTGAGTTTTGACACCAGGACACACCAAAAACAGAAAAACAAAAAAAGGTAGACACACAAACAAAATAAAAAGTCAATGGTTATGTACCATCAATACAAATTCATGTTAATTCCTTCTTCACTGGTGGTCTAGTGCTGGTACTACAGATCTGTTATCACCGCAGTTCAAAGTGTGTGTTCACAATTTGACTGTGGACTAACGTTCTTGCCTCCACCCCAGCAGTCTCCATGCCTGTCCACTGACTTAATGAAAAAAAGCGGTAATACACAATGCAGGTAACACATTTTGTGACAAGTTGGTGGTAGATCCCAAAAATATCTCCCAGGCTACTGTTGTAAGTAGAAGTCCTCTGACTGTAGAGTAGACCACGTTGCCAGAAGCAGCAAGGCTTTCTTAGCATTGTGGGTGGTGGCTGGTGTTTTAATGCTCTTCATCCCAAGCAATATGATATGCAAGTGCTTTGTTGCAAACTATGCAGATCAAAATCTGTACCAAGAACAGTCTAAATGCATGGAATATAATGTCTTTCGTCAGTAGAAAAAAAAAACAAGGAGCAGAAAATAATTTTTCAAACGATCATGTGGTTTAAGTGAAGTGAAGTGAAGCAGAGGACGGCAGCAGACAGCATCCACATTCCCACAAGGCTTAAGGGCGTGAGAAGTCAGATGGCAAAAAGCAAGGTTCCCATCACTGCCGAATCCTTTTTGTCAAAGGCAACCTCAGTCTCCAACATCGCTGTCCTGGTCTCCTATGACCCATAGGAAGTGGAAGCTGAGCGCCAGCAGGGCGGTGCCCAACAGGTCACCAAGGGCTGTCAGGTATGGAATGGAAAAACTGTCCGGGTCTTTACCGCTCCGCCACATGGAGTGCACCATCCAGTCTGATATACACAACAACAGCAACACCTGGAGGAGAAAGAAAAGATTAGACTACCACATTCTTATTATCAAGGACACTGCTGGAAGCCTACACAGTATCTTACAGAGGTAGGCTTACATCATGGAATTATAAATCAAATGAATAACTTGCTGTTTTGGGAAATACACTTCATTTTCTTGAAAGTACCTGTTAGCTTAGTTTAAAACAAACACTGGAAACAGCTGCATCCTTGAGTTTCCAATTGTTTTATGGTAGACTGTTATGGCCAAGAAATAGTCTAGCTCATGAGCATTTGTTGTTTTCAAACTTAAGTTTGTACAAGTTAATGACAATTCAATAATGCAGTTAGTGAGATTTACAGGTGCTGCTAGGTAGATTTTGTAACCTTTCAAACTAGCCATCTGCTACTCTAGCAAAATGAAGTAAAATCATCCCCTCATCTTTTGGCAGGAATAGTCAAACTATTCCTTTAGAAAAAAAAAAGAAACATTTTGATTAAAGTAAAGAGTAGATTAGGCTGTGTAGTTGACTTCCCCCATCAGCTGAACATGAACTAGGGTTGCACTGATACCATTTTGGTCAAACCGGGTACGGATACAAGAATGAGTATTTTCATTTGAAAACTTGTACTTGATGATGCCGAGTACTGATACAGATATTTCTACTACTAAAATAACTATTAGGTTACAGATGCACTCAGAAGACAGATTTATTTTCTTCTCTGCTTGTCAAACAAATGATAATAATTAAATACAAATAAATGTAAATAATCATCATTTCCTGTTTCAACAAGAAGCTTCCACATTGATATGTAATACTGTAGGTATGTATTATTTTCTTCTCTCTTTAAAAGAAAAGAAGAAGAAACATTGTGAAAATGAATAAAATAGCTTTTTAAGAATTGTGCATCTTAAAATAAAGAACTTCAAGAGTCCACGCATGAAGGGAACAATTCACATAGAAAAAGACAAGTCTATTAAAAAGATAAGGACAAGTCTATAATTTAAGTGGAAATGAGCTGTCCAGAGTTGGCAGTACAAATATAATAACAAGAAAGTATTGCAGCCATTGAAAATCATAGGACATGGTAAGAATACAAGCAGCAATGATGGTATCAAGAGGTAGCATGGAGAACTGATTATGATCATATATCATGTTTCTGTGTAGACAAACGCTAATGTAAGAGTTCTGACAGTTCTGAACCTGCTGACAACTCCACTTGTCTTTAAATGTGGGGGAGTGTTGCGGTGGTATGTGTAAACCTGCAGATACAACGTCCTGCTATCCTATCCAATAATGTTCAGTCATGACACGATGAAAGCGTCTCACAGGAAAACAACAAGCTATCAAACCCGACTATCCACAAGCGAGGGTGTCATGGTTTTGTCTTTTATTCATGATGACAGGGTGGCACAGTTGGACATCCTCTCAGTTGTTGCAATTGTTGCTTTCATACAATCACCTGCCTCAAAAGTGTCAACTGCAATCCGTCATTTACAGCACACAGCATCCCATTGGGCATCTTATTTTTTCTTCCACAGAAAAAACAAAAAAAGGGGGGGATGAGAGAGAGACTTGTGTGCTCAAATTTCTCAAGGATTAAGATGCATCAAAAGTGAAAAATGAAAGAGACAAATACAACAGAGCGTCGATCCATCATCTAGTCTCTTTCTACGCCTCAGTATTTGGTTCTTTAATCATGTCTGAGTGGCAAGAGAGAGGAAGTGTCTACAAGATAAAGCTGTTTGATCTCCTGAGACGGCCACGTTAGTCTGCATCTGCCTTTGTGTCAATTTCTCCAATTACAAAGCACTTACACAGGTTGTAGAAAGAAATATACAGCTGAATGTTGTTCAGTGTGTTGTGGTTGATGGTAGAAGAATAGGTTGATTGTTGTTTCACTGGCTCTCTAGTTAACCATGTTGGACAGAGGCCAAATCAAAATCAGCACAAACTCAGTTTCATGCTTTGTGCATGCAATGTGTTGGAAACGTATTCTCATGCAGTGACATCAGAAGGCAGGCAATGGGCAAAAACATTATTTCATTATTGTAGTGAATCTTGCTTTGCTCACAGCGTATTCCAATTTAGATTCACAACCTCTTTTTGGCACAAATTTCTCATCAATTGCCCTTGACAATTGCTGCCTGTTCAAAAGGAGGTGTACGTTAATAAGACCTGATCATAGGTACAACTGAAGCGCTCAAATTGATAAGACTATTTGTTCCAGTCCATTTGTGGGGAAGTTCAATCACAAAAAAATGTTAACCAGGAGGGATTGGGACAGATTTTTGAGACATCTGAAGGCTTGCGTCCTAAGAATGGGTTGGGTTAAGGTTTTTAGACGCTATTAAAGTCTTATCTTGTACTTTAACATAACTTATTGGACCTAACTTATAAGCAGGAATAAATACAAAAAAATACAAAAATAACACACAGGAGATGAACCAATAACCATCCTATATGGCAGCTACTGGCAGCCACGAACGCAGTTTAGGCGAGAGAAGTGACTTGCTTTTTAAAAACAATGCTGGCTCTTTAAGAGGTCAGCGGAGCTGTTGGTAGCCTCAAAGTATTTTTTCAAAGCACCTGACATTTTCCCAACTGTCTCTAGAGGCTCCTTTCCATATGGTTTTGTGAAACAAACCATCTGACGCATCAAGTTATCTTCAACTTGCCCCAGATACTTATACAGTTCTGCATTTCTGGGCTCGGTTTGCTTTGGTTTGGGTTTGTAGCATTCAGGGACATCTGGACTGGCCGCGACCAATACTTAGGCCCAGATCAGTGGGGAACAGGTGCTGGCATATTTAAATGGATCGGTATTGGCTTAAATAAACCTGATTAGTGTTGCAGTGCTACCCTACTTTTCTCTTCATGTGCAAGTGAAATTAAATATGGACATCAGTTTGAGAACAACTCAAAACACACAGATTTGCTGAAGTGGTAGGCTCAAATCAGCTGTCACTATTTAACTTTGAGTAACTTGTTGAACAAAATAAAACTAGCTGTGTCCGTACTTGAACAACTCCAACAGAGTGTTATGTTTCTACCATTAAAACAGCCAAACAATCCAGCTGATCACATCATGCCAATTTCAGAAGCTGCATTCCTATTTCTATTCAAGATTGTTGGTTTCCTCCTGATATGAATGCTCATCATTTTATATAATGCGGCCAATGATTGTGGTGTTGTCCGCTTACTTAACAACAGAGTTGTCATCATGGGTGTACAGTGTGAACAGGAGGAGGCTGAGCACACAACCCTGTGGGGCTCCAGTGCTGAGCTATAGTTATAGGAGTTATAGGAGGTGTGACTGCCAATCAGTACTCTTTGCTTGTGAGGAGGCCGAAATATCCAATTGCAGAGTGTTGTAGTCAAGAGTATTTAGTTTTCTAGTCTGCTTCACGGGTGAGATTGTGCTGAATGTCGAGCTGAAGTCAACAAACAGTATTCTCATGTAGGTGACAGTCGATGCTAGCAGGGGATGGTATATTTGACGTGCTGGAAAACCAGTTTCTCAAAACAGGGTAGGAGTCACAGGGTGGGAGTTATTAAGGCTAGACACAGCAGACTTTGATGATGGCAGTCTTGAGGCAGGAGAGACCATCTCATGTGAGAGTGAAATGTTAAAAATGTCTGTAATAACATCAGATGATTGGCACATGTTATTAGCACATGGCCAGGTATATTATCTGGACCAGCAGCATTATTGATATTCGCTCTCAGCCAGATTCTCTGACATCCGCTGTGGTTACTGACAGTGGTCAGTCCTCTGGAGGCAGAGTGGACTTTACAGCTGAGTCTTTGTTGTGGAGATAAAGGCGAGCATAAAATGTGTTCAGCTCATCTGGTAAGGTGGCTTCACAGATTATGGGGCGCTCCTGCTTCAGTAGCCTGTGACATTTTGAATCACCTGCCAAATATCTTCAGTGCTGTTGGTGTTGAGGTTCCTCTCCACTCTCTGCTCATGCTTCCTTTTTTCCTCCTGGATGTGCGCTTTTAGTCTTGCTGTGGCGGTCTTTTATGCTCTTACTGAGCCTCCTTTGCCTCACTTAGGTGTGCAACCATACACAAACCTTAGTCCTGTACTTTAAAAGGATTTACAGAAATCTGTAAATCCTTGCTAAAAGAAGAGACACTATCTCTTAATTCCACTCTATTAGCTACTCTTGAACACTGCAGGTATTTAATCTGCATGATGGCTGTCTTGAGGCTGGAGTTATCATCTGGTCAAACGTAATTAGATTCTGCTGCACTCTTCAAAAATAACTGCTCACTAAAATGCTTGATTTGTAGACCATTACAAGTTGTTTCACATCGCTGATCCTATATTGTTTAATAACGTATTGTAGTGCATGACTTGAATAAAAAAATGCTCTAGAAGGACTTTAATATACACAGACTCAAGTATGTTATTATGGTTCTTTCTTTGTATTCTCTCAGTTTAAAGTGTTTCGCTTAGATACTTAGGAGAAGAAGAAATGAGCATGCCTGGCACATCAAGTTGACCATTGACCGTTGGCCAATGTTGGGCCTGTCAGTGAGCATCTGTTGCCCTAGTATTTAGTCATAGTATTCAGATCCAAAAGATCTGAAAAGCATCCATCCTCTCATGCAGACGCAAAACGTACAACATGGTATGTTGTTGGCTGTGATCTTTGCGGTGTGTTCAAGTGAAGCTTTTTTTTGAAAGGGAAATTAAGTGTAATGAAGTGATGCAAAAGGCATTCATCACCACTAGTTCTTTGATGTAGGCATGAACAGGCCACGTGGTGTCACTTGCAGTACACTCCATTATAAAGAGGTATGAAGGCCATTTATAATCCAGGGCATATTTGCTAGGTACTTTCATTCATTCATGCATGTGAAACTACATCACCACATTTAAGTCCAACATGTCTACTTTACCTGGCGATCTGTCCTTGTGAATGAGTCAGCCTATTAGCAAATCCCCTGTCTCTCCAGTCAAGTCTATCTCAAAGTAAAGTCACCTAAAATGACACTGTACATATCCATTATCCCCAGACATTGTAACATTTCTAGGCCCTCTCTCAGCCATTTGGGTGCTAGTTTCTGGTCATGTTTTATTGCCATGTAGTTGCCTGACAAAATGAGTTTGGAATGCAGCAAGGTCCAGAATTGCTTCAACATCACTCTGCAACATCCTGTTCAGGTCAACATCTTCATATAGCTGGAGTGAGCATCCTCTCTAGCCCTTACAGAGAGAGGCAGCCAAAAGGACAGAGAAATGTTTAATTATGGATTCTTGCTCCAGCCCTTTAGTTCGACATCGACAGCTCTCTTCTGCCATTAGCTTCTATTTAATCAAACGTTTAAATCTAAATCTATGCTTTGTTGAGCTTTACACAGGTTTCATCTCTTGGACAGTCTATTGCCACTACTAAATCAAAACATTAATCTTGGCAAGTTTTATTTTTCTCCCTTCACACTTTCTTTACATGCAAAATGGGGGGATTAGTAACATCTCAGTGAAGAAAAAAACAACACAAAGTAAAAGTAAAACAATGTACGGTATGTCTTTTCCATGCCTGAATTTTCCACATGCAGGACCCCATACACACTCAAAGCCGTGAGCCTAAATTCACTTATGATATCTGAAGGCATATCCTGAGCTTGATACGACATCATAATAAAATTAAACCTCGCAAACAATTAACACCTTGTTAATGAGAGGTCAGAAGGGAACACATTACAAAAGTTCTGTGCAGAAAAGGATCTCTGAACATGTGACACATGGAATCTTAAAGTGCATGGACTACGTGGACTAGTACAGAAGACCACAGCTGGTCCCTGTCAGCTGAGATCATGATACATAGGCTAACGTGGGTACAGGCTAAACAAAAGTGGACAGTAGAAGATCTGAAAAGCATCCATCCTGCCTTGTGTCGTTGGCCTAGTCGGTATTTGTGGTGGAACGTTGCAGGGATTATTTTCTTGGCACTCATTAGGCTCATCAATACCAAGTGAGGTTAATTGCCATGGCCTTCGAGAGTATTACTGCCATGTGCAACCATTTGCATCCATTAATGGCTACAATCTGTACATCTAACAGCTACTTCATTACATTAGCATTAAGTATGGTTTACTGCCTTGTGCAGATTTTATCTTGTGGTCCTACTCAGTGGACTGAGTTTGGTGAGTCTTTGTACATTTGTGACATTTCTCAGTGGGTGAAGTTTGCAGATACAAAATACTTTTATGTGTTACAAAGCCGATGAAATTCAAAGACTTGATGTGAAATTAAATATTTACGCTGTGGGGTACAAGCTGTACAAGTCGTGCCTGGCTGTCGCTTTTATTGTTCTGAAGACTTTGAAGATTTGAATTGATGAAGTGTAAAAAGGAAAAACAGTGTCAAAACTCACAAGTGTCCAGGTGAAGAAAAACATATAGGATATCCATAGAAAATGATTATCAGCAAGAAAATGGACTGAATTCACAGCTCCAAGTGGTCCAATATAGACACACTGTAATCTTGCCCTAGGTTAAATTACTGAATTCATGTAATGTTTACTAATGAGTACTTGACCGCATAGTGGAAGCAGAAGTGCCATAAAATTGGAAATGTACTGTACAGATAAAGTTAGTTCAGTTCAGAGCTTCATAAACAGGCAATAAGTGTCTTTCTATTGTTTGTTTGTGTGCCTTACTCTTGAGCATAGCTGCGAGGATTGAGGAACAAAAAATTGTACTGACAGATAAGAGATCAAGAAACTGATCTGATACCCAGCTTTGACTGAAATAATAAGGTTTGGGCTTCAGAGCAAGGCATGGTCACCCATTGTGTTAGAGCCTCTAACACAACTATAATTGGTTCGTATTTGACCATGTACCCACTCCATGACCTTTGGCTTGATTATTATTAAATGTCCCATTATCATGAATCTCATGAATGTTACATTACCATGGTTGTGCATATTCATCACTTCTAAACTTTTTCAGGGTTAGTTTCTTGACTCCCAAGCTGCCAAACTACAATTCTCTCTACCTGAGTTTTCTTGACACCTCTGTGGCTTACTGCAATATGTTGCCTTTGCTTATTTTGCATTGCCTAATTCTTTTTCTGAATATACTGTGGGCTCACAAAGCATTGTTAAATCATACTGTCTTGGGTATTGTTTGTCTTCATGTTTGTCTGGTTTTGGTATGTCCTTGGTTATTTATTCTCAATGGATTTATGTAAAACTGTCAACCACTGTATGGCAGAATATGCAGAACTCAGAAGTCAATTTAACTACATTCTTCTTCTTTTCCGCTAAGTGGCTGTACCATAAGGCTCGCAGAGATATCACAATGAGTCCAGCTATTCTGCAGAAATGTTTCAATTTCCCCCCTAATTTACTATGGCTTTCGCTTTAAATAGGACATTATCAAACCACAGCATGTGAAATTTCAGCTTATCTCTGCTATTAAGGAAACAGACTGTTACAGTACTTTTTACTTTGACTGAATGACATTATCAAATTCCACCATTTTAGCGACAACTTTGCCAAACTGTTTCCAGCCCCAAGGTAGGCACAGAGATAAAATAAAAAGGCAATATTGTAAGGTCTGTATATTTTAAATCTCAAATGGAGTCCATTTTAAGAATTTCCGGGAATGGGATATTGAAATGTAGGTCATGTGAGAATGAAACATTTATGGCATTTCTTTACACAGGAATACTGCAGGACCTTCAATGAAAATATTTCTGCATGGATAAAGAGATTTCAGTTACCAGATATGCACTGATACACCACATCAGCTTCCTTTGAGGGCACTGCCTCAGGCTACTGACATCCATAACCTATGCTGTTGTCTACTTCATTCAAGTGTCTAGGCCTCTGTAATTTCTGTCTTGCCCAGAGTAAAAAAATAGATAAATAATAAATAAATAATAATATATGTCCTGTATGAGATCAGGGATTATGAATTACTACAGAGGCAGACTATTCCATAGACTAATTTTACACACTCAACATGTCAAGCTTATGCATTCATTTGAGTGTACTGTTGGGTGAGATGATGAGAGTAGCAGAATTTTTATTACCATCATTAGTGCCAGGGTTGAAGTATAGGTGGAGAGAGGCTCACTGAAGGTGCAGCCACTGCATAAGTATACTCTGCTCATAATCCTGAAACGCCCACATGTTTGTTTTGAGACAGATAAAGACATCAGGAAGAGCCTCGCTCTCAGGCCCACTACTTAACTACTGAGTGTGGTACCGTAACTGTGCAGTTTCTTACATTTGCCTTCCTGGTGATTGTCTAGGACAACTCTGAATCCTAGTCAGTGGCCCTTTTCACCTATTTAAGAGACTTAAGATTTCTCCAGACTGCAATAAGGGCCTGCAGCTCTTTACCTCACCAGATCACATGTTAAATCGGATCTGTAGACAAAAGAGTAATGCAACTGTTGAAATGTTTATTTGCATAGACTAAGGCAGATAGCGGTTTATGATCTCCACTGGCTCATGTTTGACAACTGAGAAGGAAACATTTGCATTAAGCCTTACTTTTGAAAAAACTGTTTCAATTACACTGTGCATGCAGAGTGGAGTATTTGATAAAAGGCGCAGGAGTGTTTTGAAAGGTTTCTCAGAACACATTTGAAGTTACTATGGCAAACTTAAAATACAGCAGTTAGAGAGCAACACGCAGAGCAAGGGATGTTTCTAACAACCTGATGAATTTCAGTCTAATATTGACTCTATTTAGCTCCGCTTTGGGTTGCCATCAAATCCTGGTGGATATATCTGTCTGTTAAGCGGCTTAATGTTTCACCATGTTCACAAACTAGTTCTCAACTTTTCGTGCTGACTTGTCTTGACCTTTTTAAATAGCAGCCATTTTGACAGCAAACAGTAAGGTAAACAGGTGTTACCAGAGGGACTGATTAAGATTCTGTTCCATTCAGGTCAAAAGTCTACGCTTTACTAAATAGAAAGGAACCTTGATTAATTATCATTAATTTAACCTGTGTTTACCTTCTATTTCATGTCAGTATGGCTGCCGTGAAAAAAAGGTCCATAGCCAGACCTATCTCCAAAGATTCTCTATGTCCGTCTGTCTGTCCATATACACTGAGCAGAAATTAAACTTTACCTTTGAAAAAATGTCAAAAGCATGAAGAATCTGTATTGTTTTTTATATCAATACAAAAACTAGCATTTATCCATTCTTCAGTTTTAGGAAAAAGCCTCGACTGAACACATCACCAGAAAAACTAAGCTGTAAACTTTCATAATATGTCCAGCATTCAGCCTAATAATTAGTGTCTGCTATTCTGTCTGTGTCGGTGCAAAAACATTCATAGGAAATGTAGATGAAATTTAATGAGGAATTTCTGCAGCATCCACATAAATCTTGCTGCTATGACACCGTGCAGAAAACCATCTCTAAAAATGGAATTCAGTTAAATTCCTCAATATGTTCCAGGAACAGATCAAAACAGAGGATGAAGAAGTTCATGAATTATTCTGACATGCAGTGACTTGTCTGCCTTTTAACCTGTTCAATCATGTAAACTCTGTCGAATATTTGAAAATAAATAAAAACAAAAGTGTGCTGATTAAGGTTCTTGAATTCAATCAATAAATTGATTACTATTTTCTATTAAATGGGTGTAAATTTTAAGATATAAAAGAGAGTGGATCCAAACGCTTTTCTACCCTCACAACCCCATGGGCCTGTCTCTGCCATTTGATGTTCTATCTGGGACTAAAGTACCCTTAAAGCAGCTCTACTGGCCACAGCCTTAATTGATTTGGAAAGTCTCCAAATCCTCAGTGGCCAGGATTACATCCTAATGTTCCATGTCTGCATTAAAGATTTAAGGGTGCATTTAAAAGCCCTCCAGCAAAACAAGTATCCGATGCATACGCAAAAACACACCAAATGAATTCTTAGAATTCCAGAAGTTAAAAAATCATCATGGGTCACCTGGCAAGTGAAAGCAGTCATTCATAATTCAAGTCATTCCTACATCTAATTACCCCAACTGCTGTCAAGACAAATACGTACAGAAGTCAGATTCCTTCAGGCATTGCCTGAAACAATAGTGCTCTAGGAATTCACATGATTCACACAGCTGCTACCCCCTTTCATAGAAACTTCCTATTCCTATTTCCTTAAGATTGAGAAAATAATGTTTGCTCCCTAATAATAATGGAAGCAACAGTGCAGTTAAGATGAGTTTGTGCTGATGAAAAAATTAGGGATGTACAGATTTGACAGCTGAACATTGGTATCGCCCGATTTATACCTTGTTGAGCGTTATGGTGCTCGCGGTTGCAACAGTATGAGTTATTAACAGTACAGTTACCACCTAAGAAAATATTACGGTATCACAGAAAACATATTACCCAATTCTGATTATGACCCTTAACAGAATGTAAACAAAAAGTGTTTTATAGTCAAGCAAACCCATTATTATAATATCACAAAATATTATGTCCTGACAGACATGAACTAGAAATAAAACTGCAGTCAGTTTTCATACTACAGAATTCCTTGAAAAAGACAAGAACACCATTGGCGTTTCCCTAACAGAATTTGTTTTTTTTTGCTGAAGATCAGAGTGAAGACTTTGAGGGCATAATCACAGTTTCAGGTGAGCAACACAGCGTAAACTTACACAGAAACACCATTCTACACCAAATCAACACCATCGTTCATCGTTCTTCGTGAGGGCTGAAATCATTCTGAGTGATTGAATTATAAGGAACAATGAAATGTATCAAACTTTGTCTAATCCATAAATCTATATACAGTGCAGTGTGGTTTGCACTCATGATTTTTACTGCCACACATCAAATTAAGGCAGTGGGTGCATGACAGAAAACACCAGTTAATGCTGCTGTGAGAAAGAGAGAGAAAATAGTGAGTTGGAACACAATGAAAACTCTGTCTACAGTTCATCAACAGTAGGACTTTAGTGCTACAGCAACTCAGCAGAAAGCATCTGGTCCATACATCTAATCCACGAAGCGGATCCGACAAAAGCTATTGTTAACATTAGGATTTAATGTACTGGGAAATCAATACCATTGCTTTTTACTTTCTGTCCTTGGGTAAAAATCATCAAGAAAAGGAAACTCGCTTTAAAGTAGCATTACTGTCTGCTTATACTAAGACTGGGTATTCAAAAGAGGTCCCATGGTTCGGGCCTTTGAATACTTTCATATACAATGATGAGCATCTGGCACCGAAGAGATCAAGCACTCACCTGCAGCATAGCAGCAGCCAGGTAGACAGACATAAAGATGGGGGTCAGGGTGGTGTGTCCGCTCTTCATCAGGTGGATAGTGTAGAGGAAGATTAAGTGACCAGGGATCACCAATAAAAGAAGCACCTGAGCAGAACGATGGTTGGCTCCTAAGAAAATACAATAAGGATGGAGGTAGGAAAGGTTAAAAGAAAATGAAATGGGGAGGCATAATTTCTTAGCCTTTGAGTGGCAGTGATTATGCAGTTACTCTATATAAAATACATGATAAAAAAAAGTTTGAATCAGCCCACCTACTCTCCCCTAGATTCCTGTCGGTTCTATATTCACCACCTGGGACTGAAACCACAGCTTCAAACTGCAAACTTACTACTTACTACTCAAGTTGTAGCCCGATCATAATCCCAACAGCATTTCCATTGACCATCATATCCAAATCTACTTTAAACGTGTATTAACGTAACAGTCTATGTGAAATGTCTCTCATGTCTTGTTGAGGGCTTCCCACCATTGTCAGTATCCTTGCTAACACAGTACTGACCTGTACCACAGAATGTGCGGCAGGGGTAGTAGCAGCCCTTGGCCTCGGTAGGAACCTCTCCAGGAGCACAGTGGAAATGCAAGTGAGTGGAGATCCTGCTTGACTGGATAGCTACCAGGTTACCCCCGATTCCTGGATAAGATAGAACAGTTCTATGGTTATGACTGGAGCAGAAAATTAAATAAACAGACATAGGCAGGTAAAAAAAGTTACTTTTTTTATCACTTTACCAAACTGCATTTTAGAGGCTGATCGATTAAGGATTGATCTAGTCAGGTCAGTTAAAAAAATAAGTCGACAATATATCTGCCATTACTCTTTTCAAACATTAATATATAAACTAGGGATGGGCAATGATTTTCGATTATACGAATAGTCGTTAAATCATAAATGATCGATTATTAAATCATGTCTGAAAAAAAATATTCCTTTGTTTTACTGGCGCCTTCCTCACGGGGGCACTATAGCATTTGATACGCTGTGTGATGGGCTGACGTTAGATGCCACCGTAGAAGAAGAAACAAGCCGGAGCCATGGAGAGAGTGCTGCAGCCGTCAAAAAGTTCTGTGTGGAACTATTTCAAAAAAACAAATGAAACAGAGGTGCAGTGTAATCTCTGCGAGGCAAAGCTTGCATATCACAAGTCCACATCAACCATGCACAGTCATATGAGAGCGAAGCACCCGATAGAAAGTGGAGGCCCGTCGTCGTCACAGCAACAGTCAATGGCCAGCTATTTCACTACTAGACGAAGAGCATGTGATACCAGACGTGCGGAGCAAACAGCGCGGGGGGGATTAATTAAAAAAATCATCGATTAGTTCCCTGTGATTATCAAATAGTAGTTCTGCTTGAAATGCCCATCCCTAAAATAAACAAAATAAGAAAAGTTATTTTTGTTTTTTAATACATGGTGACTGTTGAGACTTAACCATTGAAAAATAAATAAGTCTGGATTGGTGAAACTACGTTATGGTGACACTGTTATGTATGACCTCAGACACATCTTTAGTGTTTCTGTACAGCAGTATATTTGTCAAAAGTAACTATCAGTCAGTCTGATTCACTTTTTGGACTCTTTAGTCACTTTAAGAACAGGATTCAGAACAGCATTTCTAAATCCGAGAGAGAGAGGGGGCACCTTGAAACAACTCCCAAAGTTCACATAGCAGTAACGGATGGAAACATTCATTAACTTGCACTTCCTGCAGATTTTCAGGAAATTTTCTTAATATTGTCTCATAAATATCTCCAGCATTGAAGCTTTTTGGAAAAAATGCAAGAAGCCCATGCTGACCAGTCCCTGTGTTTGTGGTCTACTCATGGTCCCTCTGAATTCGCCATAAACACAACATGAAGACACATTTTGGAGGAAGCACGTGTTTGTTAATTAGATAGAAAACAAAGACTCAAACCTGCTTTAATGATAATAATGACATATTTTTTCTTTTTTGACAGACTTTCCTCTCATCTTTGTGTGCAGTTCTATTTTTTAATGCAAGATTTTAATAAACATCAAGCAGATGAACAGCCATGAGAGTATGGGAAGCCATCTGTACTGACAAAATACAGGATCACTTTACATTTAGATGCTATCCCACCTTCCCTTTAGCAAGTGGCGCACAAACCAACTGCAGAACTGAGAAAAGAAACATTCCTTAACAATCATAAAAAAATCATTTAAGTGCACTGTAGTTGGTCCTGTTCTGCAAACCATACCCAAACCCCCAAGCAGGCCTGTTATTGTGGTGACTATATTAAATGAGACACTGCCACCACCTCAGGGTGATGGCCACTTAATTCAATCTATTGTGGCTCTTTGTCTGTCTGGTGACATTTTATTGGATCATTAACAGCGCTCCCACTGGGCCGGTAAACAGACAAAACTTCACAATGAGCATTCAGACCATCTTTGCCTCTTCTGTCCCTTATCTTATCACTTCACACTCCTTCCCTTATAATCTCAAAATGCCACTGATCTCAAAAAAATGTTTAATCCCTGTAATAAAGATGAATTTGGCCAAGAAATAGGTATAACACACAACTGTCCTCAAAACATTAAATTCTATCTTTTTTCTTTCTATTGGCATGTCTTTTTTATTTAGGTTAAAAAAAGGTAGAACAGGGTTCTCAAACTGCCAGGCCTGAGCCCAGCGTCTACCATTTTAAACATGCCAGGGAGTAGTTTTATTCAGTCTGTTAGAGTATTGAAAATGAAGGAGCTGTTTGATAAAGAGCTGGTGGCCACGGGATGCAAACATTCAACTTCTTGATGAGATATTCTGGCCCCAGTGTTGCATGGAGAGTAGATGCCTCTGGTAGTTCGTAATCATAGGATCCATCATCGACTACTGATTTTTATGACATGAAACAACCGTGAGGGCACTGGACAAGTGTCAGCCCAACTACTGTGGAATACTGCAACCACAGCAAGCCTAGTGCAAGGTTTAAATAAGTTATTTATAAGAAGCAAAGATCTGATGTCAAGAAACTATGAGCAGAAGTGCTGCCAGGTGTCTGGCAAGAAAAAAAGTGCAAATGTATTTAGCATCTTACTGCCAGGCCAGTGAGGGCCTTGTAAACCACATACGTATTTGTTGACACACAACTTCGCAAACAGATTGTTCAATGGCAATGGCGCGATGAAACCTAATTTCTGGGCCAGTTTATTCTGCAGAGCTTACACTGCTCACTTTCTTTTAAATGAAATGTTCATTTAGACATTTGTTTACTGATTTTATCATTACTTCATTACAAAAGCTCTCTGTTCATTCAGAAGTTGGTTTCCTGTTTAACTTGAGTTCTTATGACTTTTAAAGTTTAAAAAGAACATTTAATTAAGGGACACTGCCTTTACTGTGCTAGTCTAGTTGCAAACATTAAAGTCTAAAAACAATACATGCTATCATTCATTTTGTATTTTCATACTTGGATCAGAACTCATAAGGAGTAAGTTTGCGGATGACATAACCCCATTCCTCAAAGACATCAGATTCATGTTGCCATACAGAACATTTAACTCATTTCAAAGGTCTCTGTACTACTCCTCAATATCCAAAAATGTGAACTGTTGTCTACTCATGAATATGCTGACAATGGATATACAATATTTATGTGACAAAATCCAAAAAATCACAAGGAACATGAGCTGCTTAGCATGGCAAACGGTAGATAAAGGTAAACATGTACTAAATGTTTGGTTGCAGAGACATTTATCCATTTTTGCACTTGGCTCAGACTACAATTGCAAATAGCAAATGTACTTGCATCCCACCTGTGCACCCTTTGGGTGTGTTGATCTTTAATGAGATATGGTCAGGCTCACTGGTGCTTGCAATGGTGGATTGCTATCTTGAGGCCTGCTGTCGCAAAGCAACAGTGCTATAGATCAACAAAAAGTTGGTCTAAAGTCAAAGGTACAGTCTATTAACAAACATCATGGCACGTTTAAGCAGCAAAACTAAAAGCTGTAGTTAGTATCAGGATTGATCAGGACAGCTGCTTCACATCAAACTACTTAAAGCGAAACTCTCGCCAAAAAGCAACCAAGGCTTTATTTGGGATTGAATATGAGTCAAATCTTCGTGTAAAAGCATAATTACGACGAAAGAGGCACTTTAAAGATTTACCGTAGTCTCGGTTTTGGGCACGTTCATTTTGAACGGGAGAGTTAGGGGCATGATAAGCTAGCATCAAAATCGCTATTTTTAGAACAGTAAGAAGGCTCGACACAACATGAAACTTTGCTCGTAGCATCATCACAGTCTCTACTCATGAACACGAGCATTGAGAACATTGTTTGTGTACACAGAGTTTATGAAAAAGAAGGTTTTTGAACTACTCACGTTTGCTGCTGCATCTCCTGCGCGTTGCCGTCATGCCAGGCAAAAAGTGTCGATCCCTGAGTGCGACCTGACAGGCACGCTTGAGGAGCGGTTCACCATTACTCTCCTGCCTGTCAGGTCGTACTCCGGGATCGACACTTTTTTGCCTGCCAAGACGGCAACGCGCAGGAGATGCAGCAGCTAACGTCAGTATTCAATCCCAAATAAAGCCTCGGTTGCTTTTTGGCGAGAGTTTCACTTTAACTGTTTGAATCTAGACCACCATGTGTTTGACCTTTCTATGGAACACAGAACTAAGTTAACATGAAATACAAACTGATCAAAAATCACTTTATCAACTGTTCTTCGTGCACAAATGCGCATGTTATTGTAGAGATACACATATTGTTTTCTGTTACTCGAGGATTGCTGCAGGTAAGGTCATTAATAATTCCTTCATTGAGGAGTATTTCATCCCCCCGCTATCACACCCATTGTTTAAAATTAATTTTGCCCAGATTATCCGCTGCAATATGGACATCATCAACATCAACATCACTATCAACATATTGACATCAATGTATATCACTATCAACATGTCAACATCACTATCAAAGATAGGTTAAAAGCAATTTGCTAACCCTAACCCTAACTAAACTGGCTGAAACAACGTTAAATCCCCTGGCAGAATCTGGCACATATTCCCTCAAAATGCATTTAAGGGTTAGAGTGTTTAAGATTTTGTATCAAAAATGTGATTAAAACATAGAATTTAAGATTTCTCAGACTTAACAAATAAAGGCCTTATATTTCTGTAAATTATTACATGTTACATGTTACACTTCATGAAAACACCTTCATAGAATCTGCTCACAGCATATAATTGTTAATCAGGCATAACATTAGTAGTTAATTTAACCCCTTACCTAATAAATATATAGTAATAAAATGTTTTCTGCTCATATAAGTGTGTGGGAATGCAGGAACACATTGTTTACTGAATAACTTGGAAAACTTGCTGTAGTGATGTTGTATTTTTGTAGGCCAACCCGGAACTTAGCATCACCCTGGCAGCCGGGACAAAAAGCATTGGGGATTTTTTAATCAGATTTTGAAATATCGCCAAAAACCAGGTTCGATAGCAAGACAGATTTATGATAATTACACGTCTAGAAGTTATAAAAGGTTAGAGTTACACCTCCTGTATAGATGGACTATCAAGTATATGAATCTCGGTGATCGGAATGACAACGTTTAATGTCCATGACAACCTCTGCAGACTAATTTAGCCACTTGTTAGCGCTCTTTTTTAAGAACTTTATAATTAAATTGTTTGTTTGTTTAAATTGTAAATTATGTCATAGAACAAAACATAAGTGTTCCTGTATTTTTAAGCGTGTGGTAACCAAAGAGCTTATTTCTGGCATTTAACTGAAAACCAATTGAAATTCTATGTAAGAAAGGAGACCGTTTTTCCCCAAACAGGGGCATTATGAGGACTACACTGCATGATGTACTGCTGGTCTGATGCATGGTTGTAAATCATATGTGGAACAAATTCCTCCCTGTATAAAAACTGAATTGTCAATCCAACTTTGCAAGGGAGATGGCTTTGTGAGATCATGTGATCTCAGGAATCTATCCTACCAGGCTTCAAGCTATGTGGTTGTGGCTACAGTATATTACCAAATAATAGGCTGGTTTCAATCAACTGCAGAGTCCCTTTTAAACGCCGGGTGCAGGTGTATATTTTAGTGAATAACCGCCGGTTTCAAATAAATGCCGGGTCTAATTAAATTAATTTTTTTCAATCAAGGAAGAAGACATGACCACTAACACTGCATGTTTTTCTTCTTTGCTTTTTTCACGTATTCTGCTTTCTGTCAGTCAATATCACACTGATGATCGCCATGGCTCCGGTGCAGCAAAAAAAAAAAGTATGACTTGAAATTCAAACTTTCTGTCGTAAAATATGCAGAGGAAAACTCGGGAGAAGCAGCCGCTAGACGTTTCTCTTTTTCTCCATCGCCCTGATCATGTTGCAGGACACTCTCCCGTGGCGTGCCCGTTTGCTTATCTCAAGCTCTTCGCAAGCCTTCTTCCTACCTCCACAAGGCAACCTGGGCCTGTTGCTGTCCTCCTCGGACAGACGCTGAAGCCGGTGAAGCTTGTGACATTTTCATCCCGGATTTTTGAGAGGAAGGAATTAAACGCCCATCCCAAATTGCCGCCTGGTCCCAAATAAACGCCTGGTCTGTTAAGTGATTGAAACAAATAAACGCCCTGGCTAATATTTGGCATTTTACGGCAACCACACAGGTTCAACCAATCTGTGGCCTATGAGGAACTGTGATGTCCAATCATGCAGGCCTAGGTTTAGGTGTGATGACCAGAAAGAGAAGTGACTGTTCATTTGGAGACAACAATAGTGGCTCCTCACAAAGTTAGTGCATCTTCTACCATAGCATATGTTGTATCAGAACTGGAAAGTATATTTCATTGAAAAAAAAGAGCAAAGAATGGCACTGAAGGCTGTTCTCAATAGAAAATACCTTGATCTGATTAGTTGTAGTTTGACCGATGGTGATAGACAGATGGTTCATCCAATAATCTGCCAGGTAGTTTTTAAAAGCGCCTGCCCCCTTCCAAACAGTTTCCAGGGACAACTTCACAGATGGTCCTGTGTAACAAACCATCTGGCATGTCAAGCTGATCAAACCACTATTCAGGATGGTTTTAACAGCATCAATTTAGCCAAAGGTCCAATTCTGTGCTGCAAATCACAGTTACCTTCTTTTCATATTCATATTTACTTACAAATTATCTTACACTCTTACTTTCATTATAGAGGATGTAGCTTGAATTGTTTTCCATAATACAAAGAGGTGTTTGTCTACCCTAAATACAGAAGAGGTGGACAAATTAACAGAAATACTTGTAAGTACAACCTAGTACACTGCTTGAAGTTGATTCAACACCTCTTTAAAGCAGTTTCAGCAGAAACTGAACAACATTACTGGAGGACTGTTGTATTTGCATTTAAATATTCTATTTAACTCATATACCTTTGTTTCCTGAGTAGTTATTTTGTTACTTATTCCGACCTTGGGGAAACAAAATACATTAATGACACTCCAAATATCTGAGCAATTATACTATGCAATTTGGCATTTCAAACATAATCTATGCTCCTATATTGCCTTCAAATCATGCTTTAAAAATCGGCATAATTGCTCATGTGGATTGTGCACTGATTTTGACTTTCTATCCTTAAGGCGTTTGGGTTGGGTTGGGGGTTAAGAAGTCGGAGGGTGTTCTTACAACCTCAGCAGGGGGCAGAGGTAGAGTGAAGCAGGTTTGGGGGCGATCTGACTAATTCAGGTCACTGGGTCTGACAGGAGGAAAAGGGATGAGGAGGTCTGGGCAGCAGAGAGGCTACGTGGGTAACTGCAGGGGGTCTGTGCTCCCCTTCGCTGAGCTGCTCTGCCCGGAGGGGGAAGACCCAGAAACTGTCTGGCCACCCATCTCATATCTGCTCCTCTGCTCAGGTTTAATTTATTTTGTTTACTTGAACGACTTGTCCAGCAGGATGTGACGTGAAAGCACAAACACTGATAAAACATAATGAAAGAAAAACATGAACAGAAGAGGAAATAAATAACATTTTGGTGGAAGTGAGATGTAAAGCAGGCGGACACCTTATCTAAAAACAAACAACAGAAGGAAAGAAAAAAAGGCAAATGTGCCAAGATGACAAGCATAGATCAGTTGTATAGGAGGGCTGCCTTGTGGAAAACAAGACTGACAGAAAATATAATATCTGCAGGTTAAGAAACCAGATCAAAGCCTTTTTAAGACCTTTGTAAAACTGAAACTGAATTTGTTGGATACTGATACTTATCAGTTATCACTTATATTATATACTATATATTAAGTTTTTTGCCATTTTTATGTCCAAATATTTAGAATGATCTCATCTAAAATGCCTAAATTGCATACATTTCCATGGTCATTGGATAATGCCAGATTAAAAATTCTTGTTTAATTTTTACACATTTTGATTTTAACACTACATAAACTCAGAAAAAATGTCTTTGGAAACAAAATGTTCTATAAATAAGGCTATGAATAATATAAAATACAAACCCCGCCGCAGAAGCTTGAGAGAAAGGAATAAAAAGGGTTGGTGTTTTTAAGTGTTTTTGAAGTGGAGATTTCTGACTCTTAGTCTAAGAAAATACTAATTTTGAGAAAATGTCCTGTAAAGGTATATACTGTAAAATGTTTATACATGTTTTTTGTATTACAGGCTCTCATGTTTGAATATATATAATAATATATTAAATGTGCACTAATGGGCATACATGTCCAGAATAAATCAACATCTAAATGTGCATTATGGACATTTTCTTTCCATTAGTCTGAAAAAAAAAATGTTATGGAAGAACAATGGCTCCAAATCGATCCTTAACATCAAAATGAAGGCAGGAACACAGGGGCTCATTTTTTTATGTGATAAATTGCTGCTAATGAAACTGGCACAAAAAGAACATCCAAAATGCACTGGCAGACTCTTCCTAAACACCTGGATTGATCATAACTAAATAGCTTAGAAGTAATTTAAATATTTATAATATTTAAGCAACCAGAGATATCTTCTATAAACCCTAATCTATTCAAATTGTATAATGGAGGTTACTATGGTAAAAAGGAGGCTTTCCCCCTCAATCTTTCATTTCACCTGTCTTTTCTTATCACATTCTACACATCTCCTTCCCCACTCTTTTCTAATCAAACATACACACACCATCCTTTCAGTTTCTCTTCTGTCTGTCCATTGTTCCATTGTATTTTTATATCAGGACAGGATCCATGGTGCATTTTAATCAACTGCAGCACACGAGTACACTGCCTCACCCATAAATAAAGTCTTGTAAACCAGAGATGGTTAAAAGGTTTGCTTAGACCTAGATTTTTCCGACAATGCATACACAAAATAAAGCCTCCGAACCCTCACAAACAGACACATGCTTGATTCCCCAGCTGTTTGTGCCTGGGATAAGTCTCGACGGAAAACCAATTACAGTCAGAATCACACTCCATCTCGTTAAATGTCTCTCATTAATGCCATTTAAATTAAAAGCTTATCTCTTGTTGTGGAGGTGCCAGGCCCCTGGCAACCGTGGCTGAGCCAGTTAGCATTGGGAGATAGAATCGAGAGGAAATGGAAGAGGACAAGGTTTTTGTGAAGTGGAGACAGACGGACTGTGGCCAACTACATAAACCAGTCTAATTAGGTCTCTTATTTATGCTGATGAACATTTGGAGTCTTTATTTAGTAACCTTAATTTATCCAGGGACTGTTGACTGAGCACACTTGCGTATTCTATTTCACATTCACATGCATTCAACACCTGGGAGCTGCACAGTACAAGACAAATAGACTCTATGGCATGTCATCCACCTTGGATATAAACACTCTGTCCATATCTCAGCTCGAACACTCAAAGACTGCATTAATTGCTGCGAAAGATAAATGAGGCAAACAACAACGGACAAAGTTTCTTTGTACCCAAACTTCCATGTTATACAGTTTGTTGCTGTTCGGTGTATAAAATAAAACTCCTGCCAATTAACACAGAATCTCATTGAGAAACCTTTTAGCTAATCACTCAATTTTACCTATCACCTCAATATTTTCAGAAATTGATTTAAGTCAGCATACACATACAATCTTTCCAGAGAAAAGAAGAATCTTTTAACTATGCAATTATGCTAGGCTCACTATTTTCTTTATGGGAAATCATGTCTTAGTTGTGCATTAGTCCACCACACCAGGACACTAGTGTATTCATAACACTTGCAAGCAGGACAAACCCATCATATTGGAAGATTTGATCATACATCAGACTAGAATTCACAATCCATCATATGAGCACAATCTCTCCACTGACTACACGGACCATTAGTACAGAGTGCACCACAGCCAGAATAAATCATGTGGTTTGAGTAAGTGGTGAAAGTCGTTCTGGAAAATGTATAATGTCACCAGCTGAAGGTCTCTGTAGATGTAGACAAGGGTCAGAAGGTCGAGGAAAATTGACAGTGTCTGGAGACCATAACTGTCTGTATCAAAAAATTCTCTCCAATAGAGATATTTCAGTCTGGATCAAAGTGGTGGGCCAACTGACTGACAAACATCTCAATACCTAGAGCCAGATCTATGCCACTAGAATGGCTCAAAACATGACCTAAAATCAAAACATTATTGACTCTGATCCTCCTGCAAACTGTACAAGTGGAGACATGTTCTTTATGGCTATGGCACGTGCATGCACAGAGGTAAGGAAGGACCAGGGAGTTGTAAAAAATCACTGAACATCTTCATCATCTTCATCTGAGTTACACACATGTTTGACCCCAATCCTGAGGTGTAACTGGTGGGTGGGTCACTGAACACAGCACAACTCTGAAATACTGACTGTTTTGAGCAGTAGCCTGAACTTCCCTCAGAGTGGATAAATACAGGATAATTATAGCAACCTAACTGCATAAGCTTTGAGTTTCATTCAAATATATATATGTCTGTACTAAATCCCCCAGGAGCTATTACATTAAAACCTTTTCGTGTAGTCTTTGACCAGATTCTTCTTGTCTGTTTGTGCCCCAGGGCAAGCGATGGCAAATCAAATAGTGACACCTTGAAACCATTCAGAGTGAAGAGGGAAGTAGTGCCAATGCTGTGACTCACCGTTGATAACTGGGGTGTACACTACGATGCCAGCCAGATTTGGGTCAGACACTGTTTTGTCCAGGATGAGCCCTCCAATGCTGCAGAACACAACATAATAAGACCATTAACTGGTGTTACTGTGTGTGTCTGTGTGTGAAAGATGGAGTGAGAGAGACGAAAAAGGGCATGGGAAGACAAAGACAGAGCATTGTCTCCATCTAAATGATGTCTACAGTGAATTTGTGTGCTGTTCTTTAAAATGCTTTATCAGCAGCATTGAATAGAAAAGATTAGGGAGAGTTGGAGACAGTACAAGAGAAAGAATTAAAGATTTTTCAGGGATTTAAAGCTTATGATGTCCAAAGCCAATATTTTATATTTTCTAACTTTGTGATAAAAGACTGAAAAATGTGGGATCACTTACAATGAGTGTAGAGAAATTAGCAAGTGAAACAATCATATCCCTTCATACTTGCTGTATCTTTAAAGGATGTCGAGGAAGACGGAGGAAAAAAAAATGGTTTTCGTACGTGTGGACATACTCTTAGTAAGGCTGCCAGGCTCAAGGGGACCCGAGGGTGTATGTGCTTGGGTACTGCACTTTGTTTAGGGGATGAGTCATCAAGCAAACCAGACACTGGGAGTAGCAGACACGGTTCTTTCCCCTTTGAAGACTAAACACACACAGTTGCATACACAAACACACACACACAGTTGCATACACAAACACACACACACACACACACACACACACACACACACACACACACACACACACACACACACACTTGCACACACACACACCTGCTGATGACCATGGCAGTGATGACTGGCTCCCATCCGGAGTAGAGCAGGGTGCGGCTGGCTGGGTGCTTGGAGGAGATGACGATCCACAAAGGAGTCAGACACATGAAGAAGGCGCAAACCAGTGACGACACATATGGGTAGGAATCTGGGGAAAAAGGAAGCAATGCTTTCATTTTTTTCTCTTTGGGTGGCGGGGGTTTGAAGGTAATCCTAGCACTATTAGAAACTGTTTACTACCAGTGCCAATATATCTCACTATTTGTTATAATACCAAAATTAGTTTGAGGAATACATGCTTTTTTACAACACTTCATCTTGTACAGAGCATCAATGTCAATTTTTAGTTAAGGGCCCCCTTTTCCTTTTTTATAATCTCCATCTTTCATAGGTTTATATTTCGGCCCGTAACAATAAAGGGCCCCACATAGGGCAAGATCTGCATTAAGTCCATTTCAGGTGTTATGTTACTTTTCGAGGCAGCTGGATTTTTGATATAACATCACGATAACGTCAGCAATGTGCTCGACAAGTAAGCTTCGGTGATGGATGGTTATAGACAGATTGTTCACCTGCCAAGCATGTTTAGAAAGTGTCTGCCCTTTTCCAGACAGTTTCCAAGGACATATTCACAGATGGTCTTGTGTAACAAACCATCTGGGAAATTGACAGGTTAGTGATATAGAGTGTTTGTGTTGAATTTGGAGCCCAAAGATTACAACTATTCGAATAACAACAATTAAACTGACACAATGTGGACCTATGGCTTTATAAGGCCATGAGGTGGCTGAATGCTTTGCCCTGCTGTTACACCCGCCTTTTGAAATGGGAATTTCTTAAGCATAGCAAGAAAGTTAATTTATGAAAGATGATGTCACCCACAGCAAAAGGGATAAACTCCACCCTTGTCTTTGCTGAGGAGTTCTCTCCATTCTCCAGTAAATGTTGCTCTCTGCAGCTATGTAAATACATTTCAAGAGGAAATTCTTAACTAGGAACTGTCAGCATCACTTAGTTGGGCTCCTCGTGGTGAAAGTAAGCGAATGTGAATATGGCTCCATATCTCCTGACTAAAGCTGGAAGTATGCTTCTATGGGCCAGACATAGGCACAAGTGAAGAGTGGGCCTCGACAGGAGTTAAATCAACTAATCAACTTGTTGCATGACCTGCAGGTCAACCCTCCACTTCGTGTTGATTTCGGTTACCCACTACAACCACAGAACCCTTTCCTGCATAGGTTCCCACTGTAATTCTTGGAATCCATTTGAACTTGAAAGTCAGGTTCAAATGGATTCCAAGAATTACAGTTTAAGGCTTTAAAATGTCAGTAAGCTGTCATGATCATTTAAATGACAGATTTCTCAAAAAGACTAAGAGTTACAGTAAGCATGATCCCAATGAAAACATAAGCATGCTGATGTTTAGCTGGCATAGTTCTGTTTGTTTGTTCAGCATCTTAGATCTGATGCCCATGTCACCAAAGTTACTGGAACAATGAATGTCAGGTCACATGTTGCAATCCATTAAAAGAGATATTTCACTCAAAACCAAACATGTCAAATTTATGGTGGCGCTAGATAAAAGGTCAGAAGATCACCAAAGAAATTAGGCTTCATTCTCTAGGGATCATCAATGTCTGTACAGAATTCCATGGTAATCCATCCAGATACACTTTAGTCTTGACCAAGGTCAACACCACTGGAGTTTGGATTGAGTTCCAGCCATGAGCTAGTTGAGTTCTTTAAATGACAAAAGTGCTTGACTTGCTTTCCCATTTGCTGAACCTGAAGACCGACACTTCCAGAAACATTTTCTCCATCAATGTTTGGAGAAGATGCTACAAATTCATAATTTCTGACAAATACCTCCCTCACCACTTTACTTAACATTATGTTTCCTGCTGTCGATAAAAGGTAAAGTATTTATTCAAAGGGGAGGTTATATCATATTTAGCCTACCAGCCTCATTCTCAACCCACTTGAGCTATATGCTGTATTTTTTAAATGTGAAAGGAAAATGCAGCACCAAGAACAAACATGCCAACACAGGGAAGGTTTCTCTTACTTTCTCTCTACAAGTATACCTCTTTATTCACGCTACAATATAGCACAACAAAACTATTTTGAAAAAGTAATTATGGTAAGCACCTGCCTAGAGGCACCACCAGATGTTTCCAGCAGGATTTTGTTCCAAGCACTAAATAACTGTCATTAAGAAGGAGTCCCAGATTTATTATCTCCACAGTTCTGAGCTGGAAAACAGAAAGGGCCTCACTGTTCTATTCAGGATATAATGGGCTCTAACAGACTTTCGATCCTAAAATATAAAGCTGAGGCGGATATGCATAGTTGGTACACATTTGAGAGAGGAGCCTTGTCCCACACTTAACCCAGCTCTCTACCCAAGTTGTAGACACTGAAAGGGAATGTGACACCGAGCTAACATGCACAAAGTAAGTTGACTATCAGCCGTACTCTAATTAAGGTGTTCCACACGTTAACCTGTTTACATGAACCTCTGACACTGTACCACAGAGTATCCCCGTTACCTTGAATAAACCAATGAACAAACAATTGATAGTCCTATCCATCTCTGGTGGAATACATTTTGCTAAAACACTCTGCCAGGAATTGGAACGCTGCGGCTGCCAACTATCTCTTTTAGCTGAAAAACGCCCAGATGCTTCTAATATACGGGAAAGAAATGATGATCTCAACAGTGATAATAAGTACTGCTCGCTTCTATGCTGACAAAAGTCCATCCAAAACCCAGCATGAGATCATAAACATAAAAACTAAAAGAAAGAGAAATAAAATCGTTCTCTGCCAGGGAATCCTTTTTCAATAGAGTGTTCAGCATCCATCTGAAGTCACATTACACAAAATCAGAATCTGTCTTTGTTAGGGTTATTCTAAGCCTGACAAGAATATGGTTAGAACAACCTCGGATACAAGGCTGGATACTGGATTGGGAAGGACAAAAAAATGTATTTACATTATTCTGGAAACATGTTATTGCTTTTATATAGCAATAGCGTTATTTCAGGCCACTAGAATTCCAAAAGTTCTATTAATTTTTCTACAGGAAATGTCCAATATTGTTGAAAGTGAGATTTCTCATGCCTTTTTGGAATATAAAGCAGGTGTAGGTGATATATGAATACTGTCAAAGTGTCAAAACATTCTCACTGTGCCCTCAAATGAACCATCAGGACTTCTGTATGGTTGTGACGTACCTCCTCAGGCCTGTAAAAGCTGACCAGTCAGAACAGACTGGGTTTTTCTAGAGTAGTGGCTTGAGGAGACAGGCACTAAAACGGAGTGTTCAGACAGAGGGTGACAAGACGTGCTGCAACAATGGACAGTGTAAGACAAATTATGTGTTTTTTGAAGATTAAAACATGTAATTGTGGCTGAGGCCAATGGGTAGAGTAGCGCTTAGATCCCTCCAGCATGGTATTTCAGTAACAGATTAAACTGAAATGGAAGAGCGTCAAATATATTTGTAGTATCATTAAAAGAGGTTGTTATGTGTTATATCATACATGTTATAAGCCCACATACTTTAATCTGCATTTAAACTGCTTTCTTTTAACTTTTAGTATTGAAGTCTCTTTCTGGTGGGGAAGCAGAGGTGGGAGTAAGTCACATACATGCAAGGCATAAGCAAGTCACAAGTCTTAACCTTCAAGTCTCAAGCAAGCCCAAAGTTACTACTGATGAAAATCGAGCAAGTCAAGTCGAGTCATGGCTATTACTCAAGCAAGTCAAGTCATTGCTAAGGTCAAACAAGTCACAAGACGTTCGTATGAATGTATCATTCATATCTGTAGACACAGTAAACGGGAGAGAGTGGTTAGTCAATAATATGATGTATGTTCATAGTTGATCCATTTTAGATTTGTTTTTCAAACCCATAAATACAAGAATAAGATTAGATTAATATCAACCCTGGGACTGCAGCATACTGCACATCCTGACAGCTGAGAATATTACTCTCAGGTGTTGTTCCCCCCTCCCCCTCTATAAAAGGAGGCTGAAAATCACAGGACATGTCTGTTCTGTCCTGAAATGTGTGTTTCTCTTCTATAAAACACATTCTACATCTCGGAGGCGGAGGGACAAGCAGGTCCGTCGCCAACGTGCACGAAAAAACAAGTGCCTCAAACCAAATGTGTGCAGACACGGTGTCGTGTTGGACTGTGAACGCGTAAATGCGCGCCTACATTTAAAACAATGTGTGTGCGCGCTAAAGACGCTATATCTGAAACACAAACACGCTTTAACCAAGCGGCCAAAATCACCCAGGCATGAAAAAATCTTTGAATCCAAATGTGATGATTTTCGGAGCTCCCTCCATGCTGCCTCTCCTCCTCTGATCCTGTCGGCCACAGCGCCACTCTGGCACCCAGCGCGTCATACAGCGGCAGAGGGCAAAGTATCAAAAACGAAACTAACGTCTCAATATGCGCAAAAAAAAAGAAAGAAAGAAAAGACAAGACTTTTTCGAGGCATCTGTGTCAAGTCTAAGTCAAGTCTCAAGTTATTAATGCCAAGTCAAAGTCAAGTCGAGTTTTTCATCGGTGTTAGTCAAGTAAGTCTCAAGTCCTCAAATTTGTGACTCGAGTCCGACTCGAGTCAAGTCATGTGACTCGAGTCCCCCACCTCTGGAAAAAAAGTAAAAGTAAAAAATAAATTAAAATATTGTGGATAATCTTTCATAATCATGGAAGCCAGTGTCTGCAGCTACTGTGTTTCGCCAGGTTCTCATCTTCACTCCATATAGAAGCATTCAAAGCATTAAGTTCTTATCTGCATTGATAATCCTGTGATTTGACTTCTGTTTAGCTGAGAATTAATAGACCATTTAGTTCCAGTTTAGCAGGAGAAAGTCAGCATTGCTGGGCTAAAGAATAACAAAGCCACTGTCCTGGGAGTGACACAGCCAGACAGTCTCACTACACTGCCCTGCCACAGAAATCTGAAAGTGTGTTTAATACATCTAGCTCACAGCACTAAATTATACCTTTCATAGTGGCGAACATCTATGTTATACAATTAGACCTGACATGACAGTGTGAGACTTTTTCCAAGAGGAAACAGCTTCCAGTGTACGCTATATTATGTAATACAAGGTGGTGCAACACAGGTCCAGGTGTGACATGAATTAAACATGAGGAATGTGTGGCGAAAGGAAAAGAGAAGTTGGAGGGAAGCCCTATTACAGAGTGAGGAAAGAGGGACCTCTACTGGCTGACTGAGGGAAGTGTCTCACCACAAAGCAACCCAAGAAGCAAAAATCTGACAACTACTTATAACTGACAGAAGACAGATCAAATAATTAGCAACAAACCATCACATGAAAGCATGTGCTATCTACAGGAAAGGGAAATTTGCCAAATCAGTCATGTTACACTCTGAGTTGCCTTTCACACTGCTGCTGTTCATGTTCACACTGACTCCCTAGAAACCAACCAGGAGCTGTAGGCATTATGTCATACGGACTTGCGGGTAAATCATTGATTGATCTTTATGATAAAAAATATAAAGTGAACTATTTTAATCATTTAGTCATTCAGCCCTTCGTGTCACTATCTTTAATATAGCACACTTTCAATCATACTAACATGATTGAATCTAACCACCCTTTATATAACCCGGTTTCACATGAAAGATTATTTCTGCTTCAAACCACTTTTAACCTGCTATAAAAATACTCAATGATTTGAATTTTTTAGTACTTCTATTAAATAGCCTTAGTGTGGCGACTTTAGTGCAATTTCAGTCCAAGCCGAAGACTCTGGTCCCAATCTCTGTCCGAACCAGTTTCATTTACAGCTTTCACAAAAACAAACTGCACTAAGTGGCTGAGCGCATCAGAGTTTGTTTTGAACTCAACACATCTGTTGCAAATACAGATTAGTTTACATTTCCCAGGACCAATCCACCCAAATTCTACATGATAACAAGATTCAGTCTGACTTATTAGTTAGTGTGCCAGTTTGCTTCTTTACATTGAAAAAACAAGCATCTTCGTTCTTTAGGGGACCACAGATGCGTGAAAGTTAAATTATACACTAAAATCAGAAGTGTCATGCTGTGTTATACTTAATATTGCCATACTTCCTGCTAATAATTGAGTCTTGGCAAGTCATAATTTGTTTAAAATTGCAGAAGGTTGCATAAATGTGATGAAATTATCCATCAAAACTTAAGATTCACTCAAAAAAAAGTGCCTCCTCTAGTCTGGAGCCATAATCCTTTTTTCTTACGCTGAAAAGTGTACAATCCTAAATGGAGGTCTGTGCAGGCTTTAACTCTTAAACAGCCTCAGAAGTTCCCAAATAACTTGTGTCCCAATACTACTCACACACAAACAGGCATGCACACACACAGGCACGCAAACAGTGATTAAGTATGTCGATTTCTTGTTTGCTTACTGCAAAATATAGGTATATACTATGTACAAGTAGAATGTAGTTTGGAATTGTGACATATGCAGTAGAAGTCTTGTGACGGCAGCAGCGGGTCACCTACCCAGGCACTTGTAGAGGCCCTGGCTTATCCAGGCCAGGATTGCCAATGTGATGAGGTCACCAAAACTGGCGGCGATGGGTGTGGCTACATTGTCAGGGTTGATGCCAGTCTTCTTCGAACCCACAATTACACCCACCATGATGATACCTGAATATGACACAAGTAGGGTGGAGCACTTGACTAACAGTCATCACATTACTGCAGGCTTTCAAACATTATTATTAAAATACACACAGACAGGGCAAAAAATTAGCAGCAGCCACCAACCAAATGCTGGTAAAATATGCATGTGGTTTGTAGATGGCTCACTCACAAGCGAAAAATGGAAATTTAATGACTGACTTTCAAAATTTGAACATTCACTAGCCATTTAGTTGGTGGACACAAAAGTTAATTTAGCACACTGCATACAGACAGTTAGCAAGAAATAAGTGTCTGCGTCATCATAACTTATTCAGTTCAGTTACAGACAGTTTGTGAAGAAAACAGAGCTTCTCCAGAACAACAGTATTAACAGTGTATTTTAAACTGTGGTGCTCAGCTGTTAGTGTGTGTGTTTACCCTGCAGCAGGGAGGCTATGAAGGCCGTGGCCACACTGCTGGAGCACAGCAACACAGCGTGGCTCATCTGGAACTTCCCCTCTGGGATCCAACCAAGAACCACTGCTGCTACAGCAGCCAGGAAACCCACCACAGTGGCCTGAACCTGGAGGACAGAGGCAGTGGGATTGACTGCTGTACACTTTTATAGATTGCAGAATAACAATCAAAACTTTGTGTATGACATATGCAAACAGGGCTTACAGGATTAGCAGAAGGTCGACTTAGGTAGGTAATGTTCTCTATGATCCTGATGGTGAAATAGTGGAACTAACGTCATGTGCAGGTAAACTGTTCCATTCCATTACATAACGCTTCTAGCTGAGAGATGCTGTTGCGTAACTTAGTGGACAAACAGCTCGTCAAAACACTGTGATGTAGCAAGTGTTTTGGTGTGTGGGTAGATGAATTTCAGAGCCCGTACTCAGTCTTACTACACAGAAATCAATAGAACTGTCTGAGTTCCAATTCCAATCATATGTAGTGGTTATGTGTATCATCAACAACATTAAATAGTGTTCGTGTCATAGTCAAAGAGCAAGTTGGAGGCGTGTTCCGCATTCCATGCTTAGCAGTTTCAGATAGTCTCTAATCCAGCACTACACCAATATGCTTTTGCAAAGTTGTCTATATTGTCCTGCAACCTATGTTTTTCTTTTGTTATTAATATTAAGTCAAATGCTATAATGTATTACACCAGCGTACCCCCCCCCCCTTTTTTCCCCTTCTTTTGTTTGTTTTGTTCTGTAACTATGTCTATATGTATGTTGACTGCGAGTGGTGTCTGGGTGGGTGTGTATGCATGTGTGCCTCTGGGTGTGCTATGAAGTGTGTGTGTGCATTGGTAAGAGGTATGGTTGGATATGTACATTGCAGTGCCATGCAGCAGACTTGTCATTCCTTTTGCCTTGTTTTATTATGATGTTGAAAATCAATTAAGAAAAAAAAATTAAAATATATATATATATATATATATATATATATATATATATATATATATATATACATATATTTTTAAAAAAAAGACATTAAATAGCATATAACATACATTGCACTACATATACATGACAGTATGTGTATATAATAAATATATTAGATATGTTTATTTCATTTATGATTATGATTATGATGATTATCATCATGATCGTTGTTGTTTTAAATCAGTGAAGTTGCCTCTAAAAACTCATTGTGTATTCAGTGTGAAATGGAAATGCAATCTCGGTAAAATAAAATAAAACATATAACAATGGTGGACTAATTCAAGCATTCACTGCAGTATTGATTACATTTTAAAGAAATGGCAATAGTTTAGAATGAAGCTTCAAATGTCTGTTGTCATTTTATAAAGTCCTCACCCATGTTTGGATTAAAACATGTTGTGAATTTGGAAAGGGTTACATCTATCTTTGTTCAGTATATTTTGGCTAGTGGACATTACAATGTTCTGGGTTTATTGAAAATGTTTGGATGTCCAAGTCCAAAAGGATCCCTTGCACCCAACACTTAAATCTGACTCTAAAAATTGGTTAATACTACTAACGTTTCTGTATCAGTACAGAAAAACTGCAGTTTAAACAGAATTATTCTGAATGTTGATTAATTAGCTCTATGTGTAATTAGTAGACAGATCAAGGCAGCAACCATGTGTGTGTGTCGGTGTGTTTGTGTTATTACCTGTTTCAGTGCCAGGTTGCCAATGATTAAATTCCACTTTTCTATAGGTGAATCCATCTTGCCCACGTTCACCTATGAACAGAAGTAAGAAAAACGCAAACATTTTATGACTTCTCCATTACTGATAATAATTCTGCCCTTGTATGACCTGAAAAATCCCTAGCCCTTATTATACTCAAAAATGTGGTGAATAAATTGTCATCCATCCATTATCTGTAACCATTAATCCTTTGCAGAGTCACAGGGGCATTAATCCAGCTGACAATAGACGAGACACGGGGTACACTTTGGACAAGTCATCACAGAGCGAATATATATGGAAACAACCATTCATGCTCACATTCACACCACAGGAAATTCAGAGCGACTTATTAACCTCACATCCAATCCAATAAATGATTATCTTTAATGTTAAGGGGTACTCCAGCTCTTTAGCACTGAACTTGAATAAAGTTGAGGTGAATATAAGAGACAAACTAAAGATAGTCAATTAATCAAGACACTGGATCCTACACTTCCAATAATCTATTTTTTCCTTTTCTTTTTTCTTTAGGCCCTAGCTGCTCAACCCTCACATCTTTCAAACTCCACATCCATATCATGTAAAGCAAATGTTTTTCTAGACATCCTGGTGTTTTCACAAATCTATGACAATGAAATAAAATTCAACATATAAAGTGGAATTGTATATTAAAGGTATGAATCATATTTAATATTTGATGTCAGATCATGTGCAGTTGATGACTGTATGAACTCTGAAGTCTACAGCACACAGAAACTTTTTTGGCTTTTGTTGCAAGATTGTTGCCACTTCATTGCAATGGGAATGAAATAGAGGAGATAAAACGACACATGAGGTAACAGACGAATAATACATTTCATGTTATGGCACGTCTACACCTGGGATCGTATTTAAAAATTCCTTTCACTGACCTAAAATAAATACTGTTGCCAACAAATACATCCCATCCCTAACACTCCCCATATGGATCCTGCCATTGTTGTCTGACATCAGACAACTGCTCCTCATGAAATTGAGATAGAGTGACTTGTCCAAAGTTTCCTTTTCCAAAGGAAATTCTGAATTTCCATTGTTCTGGAACGCAGTGTTATGAAAGACACTATTTTGTTGCAACAGGACTGTCGCAATACAACAATACAGTTCTGACGATAACTGTGACACTTAAAAATGAAATACTGATATTGATACACCATATCATACCAGCTTTTCACTACAGTATTCATATATTTGGAGTATGTCACATACATCTTTCTATAAAAGCAAGGAATCTCTGTCTGTCTGTCTGTCCCTCAAATATCTCTGCGGATCAGGATCAGACTGACCTGAGAGTTTCAACATGGCTGCTGCTTGGTTCAGTGGTGTGCAACTTCACATTTGTTTGGACTGCAATGATACCGTGAATAAATTATTTCATAAATGCTTTACAAATTCTGCGAGCATTGTCCACCGGAGCCACCATAGTCTTGTGCGCACCAGAGCCAATCACTGCACATCATAGCCACGTGCGCACCAAAGCCAATCACTGCAGAACTCAAGCCCACGACATACCTTAAGAAACAAGCGAATTTATACCTGCAGCGGCGCAAGCTGGACCGGGATTTTGCCGGCAGTTCGGTCCCGCCCTGTTCTGTGCATCTAAACTGACTGTTGTGGATTAATGAGACTAAACGAGTCCGGGCCGAGTCTGTTCGGGTCTGAGGAGATCTGGAGACGCGCGGACAAAAAAATGGAATCAGAATCTGTGGATGTTCGTGTGTAGCTAGCTGCTAGCCGCTAGCCAGCACGACCAAAACCGGACTTAGGGTAAATAATGTCCGCCACACTTTTTCACGAACATTGCTGTACCGTTTGCTTTGTGTCTGGTTCAGGAAGAAACAGTAAAAACAGGCTTTTGTCACGATAGTGCCCAAGCAGCAAGTTCGGTTGCTGAGGAACAGGCGAAAGTTGTGGGAGGGACGTCGGCGGATGAGTGACAGCAGCAGTGACGTGTTGGAGACAGCGAGAGAGATAGCGAGTTTTGAGAGTTGAGAGATTTGTGACATATAGCGTGTTTGGAGTATATAGTTAGTGCGTTATATAGTGTTTAGTGTAGTGTATTTAGTGTGTACTGTAGTCGTTTTTTTGTGTTGTGAGTCAAAACAAGGAGGGGACTGCTGAATGTGGAACAGGCAGGAATGAGCTGAGCCTGAGGCATTGCCTGCATTTAAATGTAAATAGTTACACATAACTTTGTAAATTTCAAAAACATATGCACAAATTTAGCAAACAACAATTTATATTTGCATTATAACTAATGTAGTTGGTTCATTAAACATATTTGTGGTTTTCACAGTAAAAAATCTAACTTTTTCCTACTCTGATTGTATCTTATTTTGTGATTTTAGGTCCATAGTGTTAATATAGTATGTCAAAACGAAATTGTTTTTACGGTGACATATAATGGTATAATCAAAAGTAGTCAAAAACAGCCAGTTATATCCCTGACATCCCACCTTCAAACACAACCTCATTTGGCCATCCATGAAAAAGCTACTTAACCTCCCACTTTTAAATACGAATACATGCTTTCTACGGGCATTGCACCAGTAGAAAGAATAAACACAACAGATGAAGGGCAGATTTTTTCCTGTGAACCCTTATTTAATTTCTCTCCCTCTGTTAGAGTAATTTTTATGCTAAAATGAATATTGTCACGGGTTGCAAGTGAGTCGCAGCAGCTTAGCAATGCTGCAGCCACGTACTACACAATGAGCCATTGTGTACAAAGTGCAACGCTGGGTGACACCTGCAATAAAACAGAACATTTCACAAGTGTAATGGTTCTGTTGTACAGTTATGAATTCACAGTCTCTCCCTCTCCCCATCCCCTCTAAATGTAATATCAATTTGAGTGTAATTCATTTTGCCAAACAAGAGACGAAATACAATGATATTTATCATGATATCTATATATAATATGAAAAAATAATAGCGCTCACTCCAATTCCAGTTATCGTTATCAGGTTTGTTTTGCAGTTTCAACACATAAATCGTATTGAGCTGGGGTAAGTCACAATTTTAATCATGCATACATATGTCACTAGACTGGACAGGTTTCATTCTTTCTGAAAGGTCTTTTCAACATCAGTAATCGCAATACTGCAATACAAGTGACAACATATTTTCACTGGTTCAATTATTGTAATAACTGTGGTATTAATAAGTTAAAATTCTGCCACATGCTTTTGGAATGCATAGCTCCCCACACAATAAATTGCTGTCTGTTTTACAGCTAACTCTGAGGAGAACAACAGTAACACGAAGACAAATAGTTAATGGGACAGTGCGGAGGGGTATTAGCTCACACTGAGCTCTGCTGTCTGTGTGGACATAGCAATGTGAATGTGGAGCCTGTGCCGGGATGCTGGGGGCCAGCAGGAAAAAACAAACACCAAACAAAGAGACAGTTCATCTCTGTCACTTCTTCAGCTCGTACTACTCAGCAGAATTTGAATAGTGGAGACAAACACAGACATGTATGTGGACAAACCTTTTGACAGCTTCTGCTGAATGAGCAGACATTAAGGCACTTATGTGAAAGATTGTAAATTTGCATGTTTGTTGAGAGGGAAGATGCCGTTTTATGGGATAATACATGCTGCAACTGTATGCTCACTTCTCCCTTTTTACAGCTAGAGTCAAAGCTGACCAATAAATTGGCCATGTGACTGTTCAGCTGTCCTGGTACAGGAAATCACCCCCACTCTGCTGCATCAGCAGACTCCTCGATTAATTCTTGATCCATAAAGTTTTTACACCAAAATCCATTCAAGGCGCTCCAAAGAAATTCTTACTTGAAATTTTCAAAAGTAACAACAAGTTGAACTTAGAAGGGGACATTGAAAGCAGAGAGAGCTGCCCTGACAAACAAGGTCACTGTAGGCCTGTTCAGTTTTCTTCTCAATTACACCTGACCAAGTAGAAGACATTCAAACTGTAATTACAGACTGGTGCAGTTGTACAATGTGTCACAGAGATGAGCAATAACAACAACGGACAGGAAAAGGCTTAGCTTGTTGCTCTGAGACACCACCACAAGAAATGAAGAAACTCCCTACAAACAAACACCAACTACGCAATGGCATCACACATCTGGTATACCATCCACAGCTGTCTGCAGAGACTGGAAGCATTTCTAATTTGGGAAAAAAATTAAAAATCTTCTGTCTACTAGGCTGCAACGTAAAAAAAAGGAATTAAAACAGGCAGCAGTTGTGGAGTCTCTGCAACATAAAGCTGGACTCCAGCCAACTAATTACAACGAGAACATGTTGTGTCAGTAAATTAAACATGTCATCTGCAGAAAGAATTATGGACAACGCCTCATCAGGAATTGTTGTCTGTGCAGCATTTTCAGATCAGTTGGAGCCAACTAAATCTACATTTTAAGAATATATAGGATGTCAGTGTCATGTCATGTAAGCTGACTGTTTGCTCCATCATAATATACAGATTACACAAATACAAATGTATGTATTTCTATTGCACACTCACTGCCAAAACCTTTAAAACAAAAGCTAAACTAATTCCAACTGAGCATAGAACTTAAGTTTGTTTCTGTATGCTTCATACTGCACACAAAATATGCCTGTGGTAGTTAATCCTTCTGACTGTGTTCAGACAGAGTAGGTGAGTGTGTGTGTGTCTCACCGCTGTGGACAGTCTTGAGGCCAGTGTCATCTCCAGATTCCCCTTGAGGCCAAGCAGAGCAGGAACCAGGATGAAGATCTCTGTGATGTACTGAAATGCCTCCCAGTGCTGTGCATGACACAAGGAAGTTATACACTGAGACTTGTTTTAACATGCATGACCATCTAATTACTCCACTTTTGCTCAGCCTCATTTGAAATTCAAATTCAAATGTGGACTACATCCAACAGCATCATCAGTTTAAACAGTTTGTCACTCATCAAGAAACCTGGTGGTAATTCAGTGAAGGTGTTGTTGTTTGAACCCATATGTTAAGAAGAATTGTGTGAAAATGGTTTGTTGGTCAGTACCATCTTTCCAAGTTGACTGGAAGAACAACATTTGGATTTTCTGGGTGGTCAAAGCATGCAGCAACCTGAAGAAATCTGTCAGTCAATACAAATTCACCCCCCAAAATATCTGAAATGTTTTCAACCAAAATGTTCTGCAAAACAACACAAACTGCTAAAGTGAAATTAGCGAAAAATCAGGTGCTGAAAATAGTTTCTTCTTTTGACAAACTAATCTTAATTCAAGTTCCACTTGCCAGATTTTTTTTTGTTTTTACTTGCAAGTAAGTGGACTTAGAGTTTGAGGTACCCTGTGGAGTTTTTGACCACAAGAAGCACTGCGGAGCTTTTATTGAGAGGATCCGATATTTTTTATTTCAAACACACTAGTTTTAAAAACCTCAACGATACACTCAATGCCTTTTCAGTAAGAAACCCTGAATGTAAATAGAACTTTTGTTTGTTCACAGGAATAATCCATCTTTAAAACAGTCAAATGTAGAACCTTGGGGCCACCCGTGCCTTTAAGGAATAATTCTAGTTTACAACTTGAGTCTTACTTTTGTAGCTTTCGCCATCATTTTTTTAATCATTGATAATAACATTGCAGGGTTATCATGGTGTCCCTGCTTTACCTGTTATGTGACATGTCTGACATATTTTACAGGTACAGACAATAAAACTGTAGCGAAACCATGTCTGATTGTCTGACTGTTTTTTTTGTCCTTCAGACTTTGTTCAAGTGATGACATCATGTTCCTGTATCTCAGTAATTGCTTTGCAAAGTACAATGCTATAATAAATGACAGAAATAAGACCAAAACATAATGAACTGTGGACCTTCATACCACCCTGTCTTAAGTTCTCAGCTAAACTGGTTGTTGTTTGAATAACAGTTGTATTGAAGCTCAGCTTACTTGCACAATATCCAGCACCATTCCAGCTGATACAGTTCCAAATCCAGCAAGCAGAAAAGGTACCAGGATCTGCAGAGCCATGGCCAGCGGCGACTCCTTGGGCATATTTTGCACATCAGACACCAGTCCTTCCTCCTCATCCTCTTCCTCCTCCACATCAGCCTCCTCACCAGACAGCCTCCTCTCAGCCAACATGGGCTCCGTTTCAGAGAATCCTCCATCTCCACAGTCAGATAGAGTCACAGAGGACCGAGAGGCCCGGTCCAGGAGCCGTCGGCCTTCTATGTGTGCAGCCTCTTGTCTGAAGCCATTCTGGAGCAATCCAGCCTCTGGTTTCGCTCCAAGGTCCACCATGGCTAGCCGCTCGTCCTGTAGCTTGGTATAACCAGTGGGGACCATGGTGTGGAACAGAGACGCAATCCGCCCGGAGGAAACAGGTTTCAGGGAGAGAGCACTCCACCCACCACCTGCTCCGCTCATACGCACCGTCAGGCTAGAGCCCAGGGATTCCCCGATAGCTCCTCCCAGACTCTGGATACTCATGATGTGGTCTACGGCTGCAGTGTCTCATCTCCTGTCATCAAATCTGAGATCAGTGTAAGTAATATGCACAGTAGAACTGGTTTACTCTGGCTCAGGTGCTGCTTCCATGTCAGAAATTGGATACAGGGACTCATCAACCTAAGGAAAATACACAAAGAGAGATAACCGAGGTGAAAAGAGCTGCGAGAACAGGAAAACACAGCCTAAAGCAGAATGTAAGATGATATTAACATAAGTAAATCGTTTTAATCAAAAGCGCTCACATCATCTTCTTTCATCAACATTTAGTCTTGTTCTCTCAGCCCATATGCACACTATACAACTGTCAACATCTCACAGTGCCGTTGGATATTTATTTGGATGTTATGAAGGTAGACAATGTACTTTTAGTTTAATTAATCGATGTAAAAGTGAAATTAATCTAGGGAAGATAATGCTACACCATCAGTGCGTAAATAAATATGAAGTGGTGGTAGAAGAAAGGCAAGGATGTTTAAGTTATCAAGCTGACAAAGACCATTGCCACCAGCAGAAAATGCTTTCTTGAAATGCCTTTCAATAACTGTATGACTGGTGTCCCTTGTCTTGAGCATGGGTTATGGGGCTAGTTTCCCCACCTGTGTAACTGCACTTAATCATTCTTCAGGCCTTTCTTATTACCTGTCTCAGTCTCAGTTCATTGCACTTCTATCTAATGTTGGCAGTTTCGTTAAACGCCTTCGTACGGCACGTGTTGTTTCCCAATATGTTCGCTTAACACAAAAAAACGGCTAGTCGTGGATATTTGTTTATGTTAGCTAACCCCGTGCTATGTTAGCTAGCTGTGCAGGAATCAAAACAGCAGGAGGCACGGCTCCCTACTTTCTTATGCGTTAATTGGGAGACTACAATAGCCAGTGTTAGCTTACGGATAGAAGGCATAGCAAACTACTAATTCTAGTTGTCACTGAATTTAAATTATTTGTCATAAGTTACCGTAATGCCACGGAGACATTTTATCCCGGTGAGATGATGCGAGTCTTCTTCCTTGACAGTGAACCAGCCGGAGAGCCGCGTCAGAGCAAAAAGTGCTACGAAGGCTCGTCGATGTGTGAAGACGTACCACGCGATACGAAAAAAAATATGCTGCGTTGGGCACATGGAGCGAGTTAGCAAAGTTTAAAATACGGGTTGCCCTGACTCAAGAGAGAGACGTAAATTAATGTAAATTCAACAGTAAAAGTAAATACAAAATCAAACAAAAAAGACAAGACCAGGCAATACCAGACCGTGGCAAATATGGTGGATTTTTTCTTTTAGGTCTTATTATGGATTTAAACATTCCTGATCTAGTTCACCCGTTTTCTTGGCGAGAATGTAGTAATGATGATTGTGTTATCTGAAACATTGTGCTGTAACTTAAATACATCAACGGACAGGGCTAACTTCACGATTCTCATTGGGTCAACTTTGTCTGGAGGGGTTTCGCGGTTACAAAAGCAAGCGAGAGTGGGACATCTCAACACTCTACGGGCTTTTCCTGGTCAGAACATAAAGTGCCACACCGATATTTTGATAGCAGTGCGCAGTCGCAGAAAACACTTTGCTGTAGTGGCTGTCCAGTTTTTTTCATACGTGTCGTCGCTTACCAATAAGTTCAGCCTGGCGATATTTTATGGCCTACTTGTTTATTAGCGTTCATATTAGTTGTATTTGCGTGGTTGGTATATATGCATTTCTTTTACAGCCACTGCAAAGTCTAATTTACGTTCTTCCCAAACAGTAGGGGGCGCTACATAAATCATAGCTGAAATGTTGTCTGACCTCGCACCCGGATGTTGGTCTGACTTGTAGCACACATGTCGATGAAAACATAACCGTGTCGCGTCTAAAATGGATTTAAACGTCAAGAAAACGAGTTCACAGGCTTTGCTGTCATGTGGCAACGGAGGAGGTTTGAATGCTTTATTATTAGTTGAAGTGTCAGAAAATAAAAATACGGTGACTGTAGTCACAGCTTGTGTTTACCTACGATACAATGAGGTTAGCTTACGAGAGCCCCTCTAAGTTCTCTTAGTTACTCAGTTAAAACAGTAATAACGATAAACCTGTCTTTTTATATACGAGTTTCTTTAAAATGACCGTGTAACGTGTTTTGGGAGTTTTTATCAATGTCCTTAGGCGTTCTAAATTAACAATTCGATTAAGACTTTACTCCCATTATCTTCAGGGAAAGTTTGGTCATTTGAATATTCGTTTCCCAACTGTAAATGTTTCTCACAAAGATAAACTAGGCTCTAATAAGTAAATGTGGCATTATTGCCAAATAAATTTGCCACTGTGTGACATAATTTTAGTTTTTTTACAATGCAATTTCAGAAATTGTGAGAGAAAAGTGTGATTAATGATGAAGAAATATTACGTATGACTGGAGAATATGGGTAAAAATCATCAGCATATTACAACGGGATCATGACGACTTCAGCTTGACTAATGCAATTTAGAAAGACACAGTTCTTAATATAGCTGGATCCAAAAGTCTAAGATTACACTGCCAATCCTTTTTAGGTCACATCAACTTGGAGATTTTTCCGAAAATGTAAGGATTCAGAGGCGAGGTATAAATGTCAAATTGTTATCCGATGCAAAGAGGGACTTTCTCAGTGTCAGATCGTGGGTAGACTCAAGGTCACTGACGGGGCAGTGCTTGGAACCCTTAAAGGCGTTACAGAATCTGGATCAGCTGGATCCAAAGTATGATCAGGCAGACTCAAAGTGACCACGCCATCAGATTAATACACAACAAGCTTAGTTTCCTGAGAGATAGAAAAGCAACATATACGGAATAGATCATTAAATAAACAACAAAACTCCAATCAGAAAAAGTCTTGTTGTGGTTCTAGAGGATGAGTAGCAGTCTCTAAACCACCACTTAGGAGGTGGTGGTACCTACATAGAATTGACTCCACCCTAACCAAGGAGAAGTACTACTGGACAGTGGAGTGTTTAGATTGGTAGCATGATGAAAACATCTGCTGAGATTCAAATAACAATATTGAATTATCACCCAATTGTAAGTAAATGGGGCACCGCTGCAGAGATCACATTAATTCAAAGGAAAAACATCACTCTTTCATAGTCCACTATGGTGCACCTGGTATTTCCACACCACTCAACATAGGCACACCTGTGAAAGCTGTTAATTAAGAAAACTGTCATAACAAAGATCATTCAGTGACTATTTGAGCAGTATTGGGGAATGATACCTTATCTTTTTTTAACCATAGAGAATCAGCTTGTTTACTAATTTATGTTGATCTTATTGGTTGTGCCGCCAGGTCTCAGTGAGAAGCTTCTCCTCAAGCCAAAGGCTGGCAGCTCCCTACAGACAGAGAGGGTCCCGAGAAGCAGCGGTGAGACCAAGAGCGACCTCCCTGCATGCCATCTTCACACTTGTCACTAGTTCTTACTTTTGTTGCATTATTGGAAGGAAGTCATTGTTGAGCTGGAAGTGTGATGATGTGTGTTTTGTTGCGTTTCAGTGTTGGCGCGGCTGCAGAGCTTCCTGCCGCAGATGGCCGAGGCCAATGAGAAACTGAAGCAGCAGATGGAGGCAGCTCCTGCTGGATGCTTTGATATAGAGAATGTGGAGGAGGCACAGAAGGTCATAGAGATGGTAAGTGTTTGTCTACTGGTAAATGTCAGCTTTCCTGCCCCTTGTGTTGCACTTGAAAGCTTCAGGGCCTGTGTTCACGAGAATTTTGAAAATTCTCTCGGAGAGTTCTTTGCTAAAAACTTCCCACAAGAAGTCATAGCTTAATAGAGATTTAGGAAACTTCTTAAAGCAACTCTTTGTAAGGAAGAGACAGAAACGTATATCTTAATGAGGCTGAGAGGTGTTCATTCTTTTAAATGCTGTTATTGGTTGACCAAAAATAGAAGAAAGAAAAATACAATCTATGGTGATAGGTGTCAGTGAAACTGAAAGGCCTAATCATAAAATCTAGTCTCTCATTCAGATATGGTGTAATAATTCATATTATTTTATGAAATGCATATCTCTGTTCAGTGACTTTCCCTAAAGAGCAGCTCTTAGTACCAGGATGATTCATGAATACAGGCCCCCATGTACATTTAGGAAGGCTCCTTGTCTTAACTTTATCTGGTATATGACTTGAGTGGTGTGATTTCTTCCTCTTGTCCTCAGGATGTAGCACTGGTGGAGCTTAGCGGGTCAGACAGCGACTCCAAGGATGTGGAGGAGACTTCAGACTCTGAGGAATCCGATTCTGATGAGGAGATCACAGAGGAGAACCTTAAATTGCCTGGAGACAAAGGCATGAAGAAGAAAGCTGACATCCAGGTTGTCGAACAACAGAGAGAGTAGAAAAAATGGCTGCACAGACTTTTGGCTGCGTATTGAGTTCATTTGCCTTCTGAGGTGATGTGAGATAAACTGACCAATGACAAAAAGGTCCACCTCATGCAAAGAGATGTTAGCCTACTTTAGTCGATGAACAGAGAGCTCCTGTGTGGAGAGATGCAGATATTCTTCGTCCCTATGGGAACAACAGTGAATATTATTTTGTACATTAAAGGTCAACGTTGCCAAAGTGCCTTTGGAGCCAGAACGGATACTGTGATGACCTCATCCAGTGTGGCAATCAGCTGACTGTGTGACCTCTCATTGCACATGATCAGTTTAGGTGTAACAATGTGGATCATTTATTTTTGGTTTAGTTAGCTTGTACGCATTCTTATGTCCATTTTAGGGTAGAAACTGTTTGTGTATTCATGACGATGAGATGTGATTTTCTAGAAGAGGAAAAGGAGATATATGCGAGAGCGGGAAGCCACAGCTTCATCTAAATGTATAATTCAGGCTAACATGCTCTAGTAATTCAAATTAATTTTAAATGTATATAATGACTAACCATGTTCACAATTAGTTCTATCAAGGTCTGTTATTATTTTTATGAAAATTAAATCATAATCATATGAATAATTACGGCAGCAGATAATGACTTCTCATTAACACACATTCTCATTTGAAATCAGTCAATGTAACCAATACCATACCATACAGTAGTTACAATAGTATTATGAATACAATGCCTGAAAAAATGAATCAATATTTGATGAACTGTTTTGCTACCACACATTGACTTTGGGGGTGACAAGTTTCCGATTTTTAACAAAAGATGGATATAACAAGGCTGTTGGAGCCAAAATGTGCATCTATTTTGAATTGTTTACTTTTGTTCAGG
>CAEMYA010000112.1:3822244-3859145 GCA_903131615.1 Diplodus sargus
TTTTTTTTTTTTTTTTACCAACTTACGTTTGGCTGTTGTGAAGTCAGTCCTCATTAAGACTTTAATCCACCAATAAGAATAAAATGGTGACAACAGTCCTTTCCCTGTTTTTATGGGACTGAAAGCTCATGCTCAACCTTGCTCAACTTGGAGCTTTCAGCCAGAGCGGGCCGTGAAACACTGGTTTTCAACCTGGTGTTAATGCTCCTCTTAACTCAGCTCAAAACGTTGTCTGCTTTTTTTCATACTGTACACGACAGTCCAGAAGCTGCCACGGAGTTAGCAAAGAGGTATCAAAGGAATGGTGAAGGCAGCATAACACATGAATGAGAAAGGCATGACTTCGGATGATTTTCAAAAATTTTGAACAGAATTGATTGACAGCACTGCTAACCACTGATAATGGTGTGAAAATGGGTTTCAAGTTGAACATGGTGAGTGTGTTTTAACATAAAACACTCTTGTGGAACTGAAACCTTGAAAATACAGTTCGACCCGGCTCAGTTCCTATTAGGAGTCCAACCCAGGGTCTCATGTGTGGATATACCACACGGGTCTCTTGTCCGTCAAGTGAATTCTCACTCAGAAAGCCAAGAAAAGACAGGCACGTCGTCCACGCTGAGATGAATAACAAAGCTCTTCTGTCATTCGTACAGTGCACACATTTACATACAATAACACACACACACACACACACACACACACACACACACAGATACTGTCCAGAAGCAATGCTGAAAGAAGCTGGATGAAGCTGGACTGAAGCACACAGATGAGTCCTTTCCTTTTCATATGCGGGTCATAGTTCTTTTGGAGCGTCTGTGCCTCAGTACTCCACAGTCACTGCTTTGGTCTTGAGGTATTCCATGAGAGCGTCTTCTCCTGTGGACCAAAGAACAGAACAGTGTGAGTCGAACAATATGTGCCGCTCGAGGCTTACTGGGTTAATGAAGAAGGGTTGCAAAGGCACTCATTGTGAGATAAAAAAGCCATGATACTGTACATGTTCATTATCCACATATAGAATTAACACTGATTCTAATTAATCACCATAATATTATTATTATTCCTAAGCTTTTTGTCTGATTGGGCTTTTGACCCTTGTGAAAAATGTCAGCGTGCAACCACTTATCACTCCCACGTCTCTACCCACCGAGGTCTTTGCCGAAGCCGGACTGCTTGAAGCCTCCAAAAGGCGAAGCCACATCGGTTTTATTGTAGGTGTTGACGAATACGGTTCCAGCCTCAAGCCGCTCACTCACGTACATGGCCTTGTTGATGTCGCGGGTGAACACGCCCGAGGCCAGGCCGTACTCTGTGTCGTTGGCTCTATGCAGCACACCCTCTACATCGCTGTGGTTTGGAGCAGGAGGTCAGGAGATACTGGTTAGCAAGTCAAATCAAACAACAGCACTGCATACCAGCAGGATTCTTTTTTCTTTTTTTTTTAAATGACTCACCCATCTTTAAATTTGGACACCACCATTACAGGGCCAAAGGACTCCTCTTTGGCAATGAACATGTGGTCCTCCACGTCAGTAAACACAGTTGGCTCCATGAAAAAACCTGAAGAGAAATTGTCATGTTGGTTAGTAGCTCATGCTAATTCTGATGCGACAGAGAAGACTGAAAAGCAAGACTTCTTTGACCGCCAATCTACAGAAAAATGTATAAAATCTCATTTTAATAACAGTATGAATTACTGCTTATAAAGTGTGTGATTCAAAAGATAGCTGACAAAAAAATAAATTAAATAAATCAGTTCAGTCAAAAAAAACACTGGTTAGCTGCAGCCGTGGTCCTATCAGCTACTGACATATTGCTGTTGGTCGGTGGGCGTAGTAGCCTTCTATGTTAAGAGGCTCAGTGTGCACTCTACCTGGCCTGTCCACCTGTCTGCCTCCGTACACCAGTGTTGCTCCCTCCTTCACTCCGACCTCACAGTACTCCAGCAGCTTGTCCAGGTGGGCTTTGTGGTTCTGTGGGCCGTGGTCTGTGGAGCGATCCAGTGGGTCTCCTATCTTCATTTTCTTGATCTCTTCCACCTTTGGAGGAAAGGGTGTTGATAAAGAAACAAGATTGTGTTTTTCTTAACAAAGCTGATTTCGCTTTTTCCTCTCAAACTCTCGCCATTGAACTGCATTATGGGAAGTGTAAGAGGAAGTGTTTTATTTATATCAGGGACTAAAATGTAGGATTTCTTGGCCTCTGCAGCTCCAATTCTGTCTCAATTGTACAGAATTATTCCTTTACTGTACATTATGTACTGTAATATTCTAGAAGAGGGAAATGTCAGTGTTTTGGCGTACTCACCACTCGGCTGATGTACTCATCATGGATGGATTCCTCCACAAACAGACGTCCAGCGGCAATGCAGTTCTCACCTTTATTGAAATACACAGAGCTCATGCCCTGTGGAGCGGAAGACACGCAACACAAATACAGAGTTAAGAAGAAGAAAGACTTTTCAAATAAACTGCAAATGTAAGCAAAGATTTTGATATTAACACTTTTTCTTATAAGCAGAAAACACACAGACATATAGAGAAACACTGAGGAGTGATTTTCCCCAAATTTCCACAAAGGTATCATCATCAAATCCAGAGCGACCAGGATCAGCACTGACATTCACCATCCCAACCCTGAACTGTTAGTGAAGCTGCCTTCTGGCGAGCGCCTACGCTCAACGCAAACACACTCAGCACACACCATATACCACATATACACACCCTGCTACTTTGCACACAGTCTTCATCTTCTTTTTGTGTAAATACTTTTGTCTTTGTCTCTTATTTATATCTAATTCTCGTTTATAACATGTATATATATGTTTTTTTTCTATTTAAATTTAAGTCTGTTATTCCATTCTGTTTTTTCAGTTTTATTGTCTTATTCACATTTTTTTTTCTGGTTGCACTATTTTATTTTTTTTTGCACAGTCAACAGAGTGGTTGCAATTTCATTTCACTGCTGCTGTACTTATGATAATTATAATTGAACGTTTGAATCTTAAATCTTGAAACCTTCATGTTTGAGAAACACAAACCACTAAATATGTGTCACTCTTGTTCATGACCCACTAGAAGTGTGTGTGGGGAGAGTGTCTTTCCCCTACCCATACTTAATTATGCTGTCAGTATTTTGCAGTGGTTTGGACATTTCTGGATGAAAAGCAGCCTGATAATCCTCCAGTCCGCTCAAACATCACTCTCTTCCTGTCAGTGTTGCTCTCTCACCATGCGAACGGCCTTGTCCATGTCACAGTCGCTGAAGATGATGAGAGGAGACTTTCCTCCCAGCTCCAGAGACACCTTCTTCAGGTTGCTGACGGCACAGCTGCAACAGGGAGGGAAAAACAGGGCACGAAGTTTAACCCGACAATCACGCCAACCAACGAGCAGCTATTTGAGTTCGTCTGGTCGTACCTCTTCATGATCTGTTTGCCGATAGGTGTGGAGCCGGTGAAGCCCAGTTTGCGGATGTCTGGGTGGTCGGACAAACGCTGCCCCACCATGCCACCTGCAGGAAAGAAGGGGATTGGGAAGGTTGGTTATAGATCAATGACAAAAAGCAAAGTGTGAGGTATCAAATGTGGGCTTTATAACACTGGTGGTATTGTATATTTTTCCTATTGTCAAGTAATCTCATTAATAGAAAAAACAACGATATGTTTCCGCTTCCCAAATACTTTCTGACCTCCCCTCTCTATATGAGACTTTCAGCTCCGAGCCGATTGGCTCCCATGTAAATCTTAAAAATGGCTCACAGATATCCACTTTCATTTTTCAAAAAGCTACATTTCTAAAACAGCAGACACTGTCGTTTTTCACAGAAGTTACTCAAACGGGGAGAGCATGCATTTGTTGGAACTTGCTGTTAAAATATAGTATTTTTACCTTTTCAAGCCTCTAAGACTACTGAAAATAAATCAAGAGGCTGAGATCAAAATATCACTTTTTGACTGAACTGCTTTCAAATTACAGATACATAAACTGTGATGGGGATTTTCACATAGAATTTGCTTTGTATAAACAAGCTATCATGTCAGGAACCAGTAGCCTAGAGAAAGACCATTAGGTTATCATTGAACTTTTGGCTTACTCATATCTTTCCATAATCTCACGACATCTAGGACAAAAATCAAAAATGGACGAGGAAAGGGGGGAAAAAAAAGGACTTTCTTGTTCAAGACTCTGTGGATTGTGTCTTTGTGTTCGTTACCTGAGCCTGGCAAAATGTTTATGACTCCTTTTGGAATGCCGGCTTTCACTGACAGCTCAGCGAACTTCAGGGCTGTCAATGGAGTGACCTGTAAACAGTGGAAATAACGTATGAGACGAGAACCGCTCTGTCGCTTGGATTGCGAATTAAGGATGGCAAAAAAGGCACAGGACAAAAGTGACAGTGGCAGTGGTGACAAAAGGTAGTGAATTACACTCTGACCTGCCTTCGTCTGCAGTTACTACATTACCTTTATCAGTAATCTAATCCGGTGAATACTCAGCTGAAGAAACATCGTCATTATTCTAACAACGACTTCGTTTTGCACCGTGTGTGGGTTTTTTATTTAAAATGAGAGTGTATGGTGTACTCACCTGTGCAGGTTTAAGAACAAGTGTGTTTCCAGCTGCGAGACAGGCAGCACTCTTCCATGCCAGCATCATGAGAGGGTAGTTCCATGGGATGACTATGGCACACACACTGTCACAGAAAATACACGGTAGAAATAGGTGAACATGTTGACTGGACGAAAAAAAACAAAACACTCACACATCAGTTTATAGGATCAAATAGCTACATATAGTTCCATCACAATATTCCAATATAAAGTCATCCAGAGTACTTACCCCAGAGGTTCTTTCTTAGTGAAGGTCAGATTGCGATTGGGCCGGGCCTGGTTGATGGGGATCGTCTTGCCCTGCAACAAACAACCCACGTGTGCCTCTGGTGTCAAAATCAGCGTTTACGTTCATGAAAGTTCAGTCTGTGTGCCCCAAATGTTAACCTACCTGGATCTTATCACACCAGCCGGCAAAGTATCTGAAGGTCTGGATGGACATGCCGACATGTGTCTTCAGGGCCAGAGTGTACACGGCTCCTGAGTCGATGGACTCGATGGTGGCCAGCTCCTCTTGGTGTTCCTCCATCAGGTCTGCGAGTCTGGGGGGAGGAGGAGGAGAATGTAATGTCAAAGACAGCTTCATAAGGAGACGAATTGCATCTGCATTTGATGTGATGCTATTTCATGTACTGTGTGTGGTCCTGAGTGATTTTTCAATGAAGTCCTCTAGGTGGAGCTACTCACTTGTAAAGCAGACTGCCTCTGTCTCTAGGGTTCATCCTGCCCCAGGGTCCATTATCAAAAGCTTCCTTGGCAGCTGCCACCGCCCGGTCCACATCCCCCACTGAGGCGTAGGACACCTTACAGATTGTCTGACGAGGGACACGAAGATCACGCACAGTTCAGTTATTAATACACGTGCACCAGGTGATCTTCTCTGTGTCATGTCAGCGTTGTGATGCGACTCACTGATCCATCGGTAGGGTTGATCGTGCCATAAGACTTCCCATTTTCTGCATCTTCAAATTTGCCGTTGATGAAACACTGGTACGGCATCTTCACTGTCATGTTGTTCACGTCTTTGGTTGCCTGGGTGCAATACAGCAGTAACAGCACAGTAATCACAAATCAGCCAACCACGAGCATCTACCCTACACCTACATATCTGAAAACATCATAGATCTCGGCCGACTAATAGACTATCGCTAATTTTAAAGAAGATCAGCACACTGCAAGACTTTTTCACTGAGACAATAAAAGCAGGGAGACTCACATAGTCGATGACCAGCTCCTCCTCCTGGTCCTCTCCTCGCAGCTTGCGGACAAACATCTGGATGAAGTCCTGGAAGGTGGTGGCCATGTACACGTCCTCAGTCTGTAGCTGGACGCCAGCACACTTCTGCTTCACCTCCTCCACCAGCCTGGACACAGGCATGACATCAGCGCACAGGGTTTGTAATAACTTAGATGTTTTTTTGTTTTTTTTTTCTTATTTGTCGGACTTATTCACATATAAATTTCCCTATTAAGATTTTTTCGGGGGGAATTATTCTGTTGTTTACATAGAGATAGAGATATTAGGGACAGATGAGCAAAACATCTTGAGTTGGATCTTCTGTCTGAAAAATTCAGGCAAAATTTATGTGTGTCTGCCATTGTGGCTATCAGCAGCGAAGGAACAGGCCCAGGAACAGCTTGAGTAATGCTGGAGAGTCTACAGAGAAAAATTAATTAGAGCCCTGTCTCCAGGACTTGAGAAGGTTCGAAACCCGAATTCAGTTGGTATTCTTTCCACAAAATCAGTCAATAACAATACCTGCTGACTTATTTATACAATTGGGTGTTTAACTCTGCCTTTATCGTAGCACAGCTGTTTCTTTTTATGGACAGTAGCCAGGCTGATGGTGCAACAATCGCTATGTTGCTATGTTGCTCGCAGCCAGACAATGAATCAGGTGCTGCAAGCAAGCCAGGACAAGTCAGAAACAAACATCTATTCTTGTCTGTCTCCACTAGAATTGTATCAAACATGTGTCCAACAATTGAATACTTGCACTGTTTTTGTACTAATGCAACATTTAATTACAGGGCACTATTTTATCTAAGACTCATAAAGCCCCAAATTGTTGCCTCCATTCACTGGGTCCTTTTTCTTTTTATTATGTGACCAAATAAATATAATAAATCAGAGGATGTTCTTGAGACTTGTGTCCCAAAATTTGAGATTTCAGACTACATCTCTAAAAGAGACAACCTGCTGGTATGTACTGATCCTATTCTAACTCTGGTACAGGTCACTGCACTGGACCTCTCCCTCACCTGACCACATCCATGGAGGCAGCTCCAGACTTGAAAAAGTCTGTGGTCTCCTCAATCGCTGGGACGTTGCTGAGGATTCCCTTCCAGATGTTCTGTAAAAAAAGAAAAAAAGAAAAATCAGTATTTAACACTGGGTTTCTTACTAAAATAGGAAAATGTTATAGTAATCTGAAGTGACACAGAAAGACAAATACCAGGTTAAAAAGGATCAGCCAACAGATCACTTGCCTTGATCTCCTCTGCCATCTTCTTCTCATCGTCAGTCAGCTCCACGCTCGAGCTCTCCCCAGAGGAGAAGTATTTAGAGGCAGGAATCATCTTCCCATCTTCAAACTGCAGGTTTTTCACCAGCAGCTGTCGGCCAAACACATGTGGATGAAGTCGAGCAGATATAGGCAAACGCACGCTGTGTTTGAATAAACTCGGCTGCCATGCAACGTATTATGAATGAAGGGACAGAGGCATTACCACACTCCACAATCCTACTCTACTTTTGTTTAATTTGAGTATTTTATTTTGTAGTACAACAAGGACTCAATAACTCACAGGCTTTCCATCAGTTCCATACAAGACAAGGCCGCTCTTGGTGACCAGCCCGGGCTGGGATGACCCCTCGATCTCTAGAGGCTGACCGGCTGGTGCCGACCCCCCCAACATGGACGAGCCATAGAGGGTCACAGACTGAGGAAAATCACACGGAGGAGCATTACACACAGATATTTGTGTTTCTTTTACATTTGTATTAAACTGTACTTGGTCACATTTTAATATGGTGTTACAAGTTCAGGAGGTTGACACACCTGACCATCGATGACAGTCCAGGCACCGGGAACTTTGTCGTGGCCACGGATCCAGTTGTGGATGGCCTCAGCTGGCTGGGCCAGGTTGACCTGAGCGGCAGAAAGACATGTGAGTCAACATGCTGATGGCTCACATTCATTTTCAGACCATGTCACCTCAGTTTCTGAGAATGAGAAGGAAGCCAAACAGCTGGCTGCCACTATCTGAGCGACACGTGGAAAAGCCATGCTGGAAACTAAACCTCTGCACTAAGTATAGCACATTAAGACACACACTGCCAGCAGTGTGGCTCCAAGCGACGAATCAGAATGCAGAAAACAGCTATGATCAGCCCCACCTCTGCCTTTTCCCAGCCAGCCACTCAATCTCGTGCATTTGGTGTCGAGCTACCAGTGATTTTCCATGCTGTTCGCTGAATGAAGGTTCTGTTGCACTGAGCGGCTGGTCCAACAGTTTAAAGGAACAGGTCACCCAAAACGTCTTTATCTACTCACCCCGGGGCCGATGACATGTTTTATAGTCCACAAAACATTTGTGGAGCTTCACAGCAAAGGCAGCAGTGCAGCATTCTCCTAAACGACTGATGTAGTTACGGATGTGTTACATGCAGCTGGTTCGGAATAATCCAAGTCTGCGGAAGCCAAGAGATCCCAACACACACCCTTGACACTTCTGCACCCACTTCAGATAAGGAGAATACCAATACGTTTAGCTTGGCAGCTACAGAGGATTTTGCAATCATCTTTCAAATCAATTTTCAAATTATCAACCGGAGAACGCTGCAACGCTGTTTTACTGTGAAGCTTCAGACATGGGGGTAAGCAGATAATGACTGCCTTTTCATTTTTGGGTGACCTGTTCCTTTATCATTGCATTTTTCCTTGAACACACACCCTTCACACACACACACACACAAAAAAAAGCTTAAAAATGCATGCAATCAATCCCTCCCCCCGACATTACTGGTCGCTCCCGGCAGTTGCCCCACAACCACTGACACTCCCATCTCCCCCAACAGCTCTGGCAGATCGTTACTACAGTCTCCCTCTTATCTCTCTCCATGCCTGTCCACAAGACCCATATCAGCCATGTCAACGTCTACATGACACCGATTCATAGAACCATACTTGTATACTAACTGCTGACGTGGTGTCTAACGTCTCGTAAGAACTCTCACCTTGGCGTTGGATTTCTTCTGAATGCCTTCATAGCTGGCTCCTTCCTCTGTCTGGGCAACTCGAGGGGCCTTTCCATCAGCGATGAGCTGCACGGACTCCACCTGCGCCATGAAAACAGCATGAAAACCCCTTTCAGACGGAGACGCTGTCATTTGATACTGGCCTAGCAAAGCATTGCAACAGGCTTCAGGTAATCTCATGATGTGCCATGATATGCAAGCAGAGCAGCTTCTGTTCAATGAAAATACAGATTTGCAAAATCCCTCCAGCTTGTGTGTTAGTTAGACCTGTGGGTGGTGGTAATGATGGTGACTCCTCTCAGCAGATGCCAAAAAAGATGTGCTGAGTGTGCTAATGTGTTTGCATCATTCATAAAAGTGAATACATTTTGAATATACTTTAAGTTGTGATGTGTTTACCACCTGCCCCAAGCTCATTATATCTTGCAGGCACAATGCATGCCAAAACTCAGCACAACTGGGCGGAAAACCACCAAACCGCATCCCACTTGCTGTAGCGTCTGACAGCATTACAGATATCTGCATCAATTTTGCTGAGTCAAAATTCTATCTAATTCAATCTAATTGATCCAATCGAATCTAATTCAATTCATCTATAATTACCTTTTAAATAGACGGACTGGAAGTTAAAGATATCCCCACCTTGAGATATCTCTCCTATAACTTAAATTCAAAATATCTATAACTTGATAATAGATATCCACAATTAAATAATAATAATTACTATTCCGAATTCTAGTTTGAGATTTCATTTTGACTAATGATCATTTAATGTCAAGATATCTACAGTGTCATTCTGTATAGTCAAAACACAATTTAAGATATATCTTAAGAGGACAATGTAGATATCTGGTACTGAGGGGAATAAAAGATCTCTTGAACAGGAATAATGGATGGGCAGAAATCAACTGAAGATATCTGAAACTGAAAATACAACTAGACATAATTCAGTTTCAGATATCCCATAATTCACATGGCGGATACCTGCAATTGAATTGTAGATATCTGTGATGAGAAACCCCATACACACGATCCTAGGAAGAATGACATTATGGATATCTGGAATGACTGTTGTGAATAGGAAGAATGTAATTGTGGATATCTGAAATGTTCTTTTCGACTTGGGGAAACTTGTATTACAGATATCTGCAATGCATATCCAGTCTAGCTATTAAATGTTAAATGGCTTAAATGGTGTCATTTCATACAGCATGCCAGCGTGCAAAACCGAAAGATTCTCTGACTCTTTTTTTGTGTTTCCACCTGTAAATCTAAAATTGCCTAAGCAAACGGTTTAGAATCATATGAATGCTTTTATAATGTTTTGTGATTGAGATGCTGACAGAGTGACAAAGGAACGCTTTTTTTAACAAAATGACATCATCAGCAGAGAGAGGGATGCTGTCATCTGGGGGGGGAGAGTTTACTGATGACTCGGCAGGGAGAGCTGACCTCATCGCTGTGACTTTTTCACATTGAATTTGAGATTCTATATCCTAGACAAGTTGCCAAAGACAGTAACTACAACAACGCGGGCAACCAAGACACCGAATATCACATATTCACCTCCGGTTGGAGCTGCCTGACTCTCACTGCCAGGGTGCTCATACAGGTAGCCAAAGAAACAACCTGCTACAACATTACTGTTGTCTGGTTTTGCAACGTTGTTTTGTGGGTTGAAGTGCGGCACATTTCTATGTATTTTGAACGTCTTTTACTTTTACAGTTTTATCCAGAGAAGGATCTGTTTAGTTGTCAGAGTGTGACTGCCATCAGAACATCACCCGACTGTCCTACCCTACCAGCTTATCCTTTCACACAGACATCAATTCATTTATGTTAGCAGGTCTTGACTACTTGATGCATTACTCAGTTTGATAAAGGTTCTAGATAAGCGCATGCTAATAATCCTGATTACACTCCTGTCCAGGCGGTTACCATGGCCTTGATGCCTTCTGGGAAGAGGAAGCGGTTGTAGAGCGTGTCCACTGTGTCGTTGGGCTCGACGACACACTCCCTCTGCAGCAGGATCGGTCCGGTGTCCAGCCCGTCATCGGCCCAGAACACCGTGAAGCCAGCTTTCTTATCACCGTGGATCAGGGTCCTGGAGACGCATGCATACACAGAAAAAAAAAAAAACAACACAAATCTTGAAACAGCGCTATAACACTATCTTTAGAACAGGTAGGGGATATCAAGTAGACCATAAACCTGAGCAAATGGAGCAGACTCAGATAAAGAGAAGATAAACGGTGGCTACACCTGGAGTAAATGAGACAAAGGCAATCAGAATGTTGATAAGGCTGAGAAACACACAAGCCGTCTGCCATCAGTTCTCATTAGGGGCGTGAATATTTATTTTAATTATTCATGTAGTTAATTTGTTCATTTTTTTCATTTTATTGTATCAACGTTAATAACTAGCGGTTTTAGAATCTATATAATTGACTTAACATAACTGTTAGTAGAAATATCATTTAAAGATATCTCTGTTGTGATCACATTATGATTAGAATGCAAAGATTACTTTGTTTTAGTTTTATAGTTTCCTCCGCGGTCTATATATTAAGCTAGCAGCCTCCTGGCTCGAGCATATGTAACTGACAGATATGAGAGTGTTATTGATCTTCCTGAAGTTGACTTTAAAGGATTTTTTTTTCCACAACTGGTCGGAATGTGACTACAACCCAACAGCCAGATTAACCATGGGAGTAAATGGGCTCCAAAAGGTAACACATGGTGTCATAAAGTCACTGTCTTTGAAGAATGCGTAGTTAACACTTGAAAACAAATGGAAGCAATTCATTTACTCCCAGTGACAACAGGTCTAGAGAGATGGTAAAGGTGGAGAACAGACAGACATGCAAGCGGAATAGATAAGAATACCAGCTTTTGCGGAGGTTGAGGTCAAACAGAACTGGTTTGAACCTCCCACTGGACAGGCAGATAGCAGCCAACCCTTTTCTACCTCTACTTTGGCCTGGAAAACAGAGGAGAACTTGGGCCTGTGAAGGTATATACTTTAGCCCTTTAGTTGTTCTGAAGTTACAGGACAAACACGTTTGTCAGGTGAGCTTGTTCAACTTTCGCTCAGCAGCAGCAGCAGCAGACACTGTAGCCACAAGTTACTAGATAATGCCGATAACCAGGAGAGCCAGCAGAGAAGGGTTATAAAGTTAACACATCTGCTCAGAGTTGCCAGGGACATTAGCCATCATGGACTAATGTTCAACGTAGGCTAAGACTGTTATAACTAAACCTCAAAGGCTAAAGAAATGAGCAGGGACTTTGATTTAAATGCTTCATTTATATGACAAATAATTTCTTCTTCAAACCATAGTCTCACTTTTTATACTCTGTAAACTTAAAACTTAAACCTACTGTTTTAACCTAGACTGTTTTGTGGAGAGTTTTTTTTTCCTCATTTATCTATGTTTTTTATAATTCTATTCATATTTTAGGGTTTTTTTTTTATGTTGTTGTTGTTTTTCCATTTGTGCATTTATATATTTCACACTGTGGAACTGCCCTAACCTGTACGGACTTGTATGAAAGGTGCAACCAAAATAAAGTTTGTTCGATTAACACAGTGCCAATGCTAGAACAGTATGACACAGGTAAAATTAAAATAGGGATAGCTATTTTTTCCTCTATGTTTGATGATCTCAGCTGTTTCTATGTGACAAATTGTGGCGGCTTTATGTCCATTTAATGACTAAAATACATACAAAACATTGTGTATATAATACATTAGCTTCTTATTACATGACCTTCAACATATTTGTCATTTATCTATTCAGTTTATTTTCTCAAGGACAGTACATATCAGTGAACATCACTGTAAATGTACCAGAATTAGCCAAGAGGCTAGTTTGCATCTGTATAGTTGGCAACCATGTTCTATTCAAAGCAGAAAATGAGTGGTAACAGACGGCTGTCTCGTGTGAAAGACAACCACACAGACATTCAATCCACTAATCAGCTGTGATTACCACTGCAATTAAAATAACAAAGAACATGAATCATTCCCCTGATTGACAGCCACAGTTCTAAAGTCTCTCGTACTTGAGACACTTTTCTCCGCACTTGTCAGTTAACGCTTTAAGTCTTGTGTCTTTTGGCTGACTGCCACCTTCTGTTCACACTCAGCACAAAGTGTCTGTAGTCTTTCTCATTTATGTACGGCTGCACAGCTGTGGCTAAGCAGACAACTCCAAGCTTGTAACCTGTTACTAATCCAATACTAATGTGCTGAAAACAGTGTGGTTTTGTAGGTGAACTTGTGATATGAACCTGTGTGGGCCGTCAGCCAAAAGCAAAGTTACACAATGATTCTTTAAACTGAGAGACGATGTAAACCTCATTGTTACCTGTAAGTGTAGGTCAAAACCAGCAACAAACACTAACCAAGTATGGGACAGACATAATCTCACCATGTGTAGTACTACTCAGTCTGTGAACAATGTATTGAGAGCAGAGACAAAAAAAACAAAAAGAGTGCGATTACTCCCCCTCACCAGTTGATGGCTGAGGCTCCTCTGTGCAGAGGCAGGATGGAGGGGTGGTAGATGATGGAGCCGTGCTTGGGGTGATCAATGATGTTCATGGGGATGAACTGAGAGCAGAAGGGCATGACGTTGAGCTCAGCACCCACCGCCTTGTAGGCATCCACCACCTCTGGGATGGGCTTCCCCTTGACCCGCCACCGTGGGAACTTGAACACCGGCGTCCCGTCCTTCTCCGCCGCCACCGCTGAAAAGCGAAGGGGAGAATTTAGAGATACGGTCCAGAAATCAAGTCTGACAAAGGATTTGACCATCTGCAGAGGACTGCCTCGTCTGTTTCTAGAGTCCTTGCATTGCAAATGCCCCCGGCTTGCAGTACTAAAAAAAAAAAAAACACATGCAATAAATTGTCCTCTGCAAGGGTTCATTCAACCCATGGAGTCCCATGTGGCAGTCTCAGCAGCTTCAACACCGAGCGGAGCTTTCGCTCAAGTCAGAACCAGTTCTGCCTGCTACATGTGTGTACACATACAGCTGTAGTATCTAGACAAGTGCAGTTTAACCAGCTTTTCAGTCCTACAGCTGGCCCTCTGTGCTGCAATGCCCCGCTGAGGACACAGGAAGCCAACAGTGTCACCGCCAGCTCTCACACCCACTAGAACACACAGGCAGGTAAGGGGAACAGAGAAGAGTAGTACAGGAGGATCAGGTGTCACTGTGTGTGTGTGTTTGAGAGAGAGAGAGAGAGAGAGAGAGAGAGATAACAGCTTGACTTTATCTTGTTAGAATACAAAGAAATACTGTTGGATTATTAACTGTTTATAACATGCACACAACTACACACACCATCTTTTTGTAGTTGCAAATTGTAACCAAGAAACTGTTATTAACATTTAATTAAGATTGATATTATTCTGATCTCACTTTAGTCGTTTTTGATTTTGGCAATAGAGGCCATCAATTGACAGTTTAAGTAGGAAAATACAAGACTTAACAGTTCGTTTTAATGTCTACCTAGTCAGTAAAAGCACTGTAGACACTACTGCACTGTATGTATATTTAACAATGCTAAATGTGCTTTCATTTTTAAATGCCTCACAGCAGGGTTAGGGGTTAGGCTTAGAAAATCTCAACTCAAGCGGGCTCAGGCACGGCGGGAATATGTTTACAACCAGCGATAATAAGAGTGGGAAGAGTTTAACACTTGAAAATGAGGACAACAGGCAGAGATCGAGAGGAAGCTGATGATAATGACGCTTCCAGGAAAGGTTGCATCATCACAACAGAGACTTTTCACCTCAGAGCTGTATCTCCGGGGCCACACGGGGGCCTCTGCCCGCATGGACAATGGAGCCACTATCCCGATGCTAACGCAGGGTAAATGCCTCTCTTTGTCCAGGAGCGCTGTAGAGTCAACGCACATCTACCTCAGACACAGCACAGGCCTCTTCCGGTCTAGAGATCACGCAGGACACTTCCTGTCTTTTTTTTATTTTTATTTTTTTGCAAAATCAATGGCAGGTAAAAATGTGATCATTTGGCCGTGTGATGCCAACATTATTCCCTTAGATGCTTATAAAAAACGGATATCTTTACGTTCGTTCCTGGAGTTGGTTTGGATTGTGTTTTGAAATCAACAAAGAAGCACCACGGGTTCTTTAAAGAACAAAAGCTTGTATTTTCACCTTCGAATGACACCCGCTGAAACGAGGTGAAGACTCCAGGCATCAAATCAACCGCTTCACAATGATTAACGCTAATCCAAAGACACATAGTAAATGATTAGAAAATAATATCTCACTGAAGGACAAGGAGGACAGTAATGTACAGACAGTACAGGTGACTTAAGCAAAAGAGAAGAGAGGAGGGAATGAACTCACCCAGGGGATCAGCCTTGCCATCCTTGTCAGGGACCGTGAATACCCCCACCACCTTGTGCCCCTGCTTCCTCAGGTTGCTGTACACCTCCTGGCCGAACAGGCTCTGGCCGATGATCGCCAGTTTGAGTTGATTCTGGTAGTAGTGCTGTCACGGGAGCAAACGCGAACACGTTAGTTTTTGAGCGTGTCTCATTTCAACCACAGCGCTTAGGTAAACACCACCACGCTCACACCGAGGTATTGTTGAGCAGAGGAGGGTGACCGACATTCTTTCCGAGCCTCGCGCCACTTCCAGAGATGTTGCGCAACTGGCAAGTAGTTGGCAGTAGACATTCTTAACAGCAGGCAAGTGCAAGAAGCTCACCAGACACCACTTTTAGAGGAACACTCCACAAAGTGTTGTATTGCCCTTGCAAATTTGGGGAACTTTCAGTTGGCAAAATTGAAAAATAATGCTCAATACTGATGCGTCACAGGCTGAGACACCCAGGTCTTTCAAACTGCCTCTCAGCATCAAGTTCAACATCTATTTATTTCATTTTTATAGATTTATGTATAGAACTATAAGTGTATAGGAAGCATGAACTGTGAAGAGCTGGGGGTGGGATTCAGGGGGGGCCCCCCCTCCATGCTCAGGGCACCCCAGTCAAGTCCACCCTCTTATCTGAAGGTTGAGTCATTACAGCCAGCTCCAAGAAAAGCAACTGGCTGACAGACAGCACAGCCCCTCGTCCCCAGTGAGGGGGAGAGAGGGAGTTTCTGACTGCAGCAGCGCGTGTGTGGAGGGAGGAAGGTTTCAGGTTTCCCATTGCTCAAGTGAAGGGTGCTGTCAGGTTCACGGGGCCCCCCATCTGGCTGCTGCACTGCATTCTGCAACGTGCGCCTGATTACATTCAAAGCCATTCATTCCAAGCAAGTGGGGGGGGTGACATGCATATCATTTGTTTTTGCACAAAAAAAAAAAAAATGATGATGAATGAATGACCAGACTGCTCATGTGTAGCTGTGCTCTGGGTTTGGCTGCAGCTCTGCTAGAACTAAGCCGATATATTGGAGGACAGGTTGGAGCTCAAAGGCTGATGCAACTCCTCCAGATCTTGTACAGTAAAGGCCAGTTCAGTCAGAGCATACAGCGGGAGGGGGGGACAGTGGGGGGGAGACAGAGGCGTAACGTGGCAGACCGGCGCTGACACACCATCATTTTTGCTCCGTTCGCTGAAAATACAGTAGCAGACTGACTGAGAGAGACCCGCACGTGAACTGGAACTCACTGATGCGCGATCGGAACCGAGCCTGGCTCGGTCCTCCTGATGTCACCACGACCTGGCATGCGCTCAGCGTGTACCAGCAGCGATTTTTTCTGTCACTGTATCAAAGCTACTATTCATTCTGTGGTGCAGCGAGACAGCAGCAAGGCAACGGTACTCACGGACGAGGTGGAGAATTTCCTCAAGACTTGACTCGCCGTCCACAACATAATGGCGGTGTTTGGTGGATAAAAATGTGTGAGGAATAAAAACAAAAACAAAAACAAAAAAACCCCGCAAAAGATATCCAAACGCCGCTCAGTTTATCCGACCTGCCGCTGAGGTATGAGCGCTGCTGGCAACACACACACCTGCGTGTACGTGCGTGAGCGTCAGAGAGCGAGGCTGTGACAGAGGAGTGGCCGCGGTCAGGGCTCGACACGGCCGGCTTATACTCGACAGCAGCAGACGCGGCCGCGACGTGCCGCGCGACGCTGTGCGTGCGCGGTCGCGCGGAGTTTACTACGTCTTCGGCCGCGCGGTCGCGCGTGGGAATTGAGAAAGCCTCGAGCTGCCAAGTCTAAAGCCTTCCTCCACTGTGTGTGTCGGCATTATGAAATGTCAAATGTCATTATCATGACTTAATGCATGGAACACACACACACACACACACACACACACACACACACCATTTACATTTAAGACCTTTAGCTGACGCTTTCGTCCAAAGCGATTTACAATTAGTACAAAAGTGTAACAGGAAAGCGGTGAAGTCTGAACAAATGAGTCTTCATGCGGTACTTCACTTATTGCGTTAATTAACGCAGTTGTCAAGGTATTTCAATCATCATGGCTTCTGACTAATTAATGATGTTCATGTGTTCTTCATAGATAAGTCTGCAGTTAAACTGCCAGTCACAGCGGTGCACGTGTATTCTGATTAATTCCAAGTGTTGTGATTGTAATTGATTAACTAAGCATTACTTATTCATTGAAACACCTTAATTACCACATTAATTAAATCATTGTTCCTGCATTAAGTCAAGAACGAGATACTATTAACATGTGTGCATTACTGATAGTTCATGAAGCACTACATACATTAATTCATGCTTTTTTCATGCATGAATTCATGATAGTTCTTGTACCCTCACCATAAAGTGTTTCCAGAACTTTCAGAGATAACTTACAACAACTTAATAAGGAAGACAGTTTCCAAGCAAACCCAGGGAGGAATGGCCATTGTGTCACCAAAAAAGATACTGGGACGAAATGACCTTTCCTCTTTTTTAGGTCCCTTGAGCAAACCAAGACCACCTCGCGGCAGACAAACAGAGCTTCGTAGGTGCATGTGCAGGAGGCGCAAACTCAACCAGTGTGTAATAAACGTTGTTAAATTAGCCTGTGTCCTAGCTGCAACCGTTTGATGGCCACTGCCAAAAACCAAAGGCCATGTGGGTATAAACCATGGATCACACAATACACAAAGTTTAACCAGAAGGTATTTTTGAGTATACTGGCACTCTACCTGCGTTTATTTAGTAATATTCAAGACTAAAGGTTGACTAAAGGCTCAGATATCATACTGAAATTAGTTACAACTAAACCAGAAGCCGTATTCGTTAACGGTAGCCTGACAAAGTCGCCAACATGCTAAAACATGACTACAAGCCAGCTATGAGTAGAATTGCACATGGGTATTTTGTATTTTGTAGCTGTATATCATTGGAAACCTTTATTTTGAGTGGAAACTGAAAGATAAATGAACATGTATGTCTGCGGTGCTTCTCACTCTGTAGTCTAATAAATTGTGTTAAATTAGACTGTTCCTGTTTGATGGCCAGTGCCAAAAACCCAAGGCCATGTGGGTATAAACCATGGACCATAAAATGCACAAAGTTCAACCACAGACCTTTTTTGTATGGCGGCACTGTAGCAACTTATTTTGTAATATTAAAAGCTAAAGGTTGCCCCGGCTTGGCATAGCTTGTACTGCAAACAGGTGTGAAAATATCTCCTTTCTTGACATTTTGTATACTAATTTTGTTTACCTATTAGATTTAGTAGCAATTCAGTAAGCAGACATCTCTGCAGCACAGCACATTGACGTCATTGATAGAACATCAACACTGTTGTTTCCTCAAACTCTGCTAATAATATGAGAACATTTTTGGAATGCTTTAAACTGCAGTTCTGGCCAAATCTTGAAAATTGACCCTAAAAAGATAAACAGTCCTTTTTTTTGCACGACCAACCGTTTTTCTTTCCAGGAAGAATGCCACCTCTATTTTTGTTCGTTGTGTAATACTTGCATAATGTCCCTATTGTTTGTAACAAGTGGTGTAAAATGGATCAGTAACCTTTTTTTTTTTTCCTTCGCATTTTTTAAGATCAAAAGTTCAGGCGTATTTAATGTACACAGTGTTCTGCAACACCAACACTTTTTTTTTCTTCCAGATTAAAGGTTAGATAAACTCAAAGTAGTTATTAGTTCAACTGCGCTGGCGTTGCTCCAGCATTCACCTGCTGTATATCTGACCAGATTCCCACACGGAACAAGCTCTGATCAAACACGCACCCGGCACCGTCCACACTCAACTGCCCCGCGCAGGTTCCTGTGGAGCAAAGGTTTAAACTGGCACCTCAAACTGATGGGAGGCAGGGCAGTGACATACACACACACACACACACGCACACACTGTAGAATTTATTCCACCCATTGCACGTCCCTTTATCCCATAATGTTATAAGCCAAATGATAACCATCCTGTGCTGTTGCAACGCTGCTTTGCTGATGTCACGGACTGCCTCGTGTTACAACTTAGTAACTTTTTAACAGATGCATGGTCCAACATGTTATAAAGCTGATCAATGTTTGTCCAACTTTTAGAAATACCTCACATCCAGCACTGACAAATATATGAATCACAGCGTACAATATCCAGAACGTGTGCCGAGAAACCACAAAGAAAAACCAGGGGAGCAACTGTGATTTATTTGTGAATAGATTCAACAACATCAAAAAGAGGACTAACAGTAAGAGCACTGGTGGTGGATGTAGCTCGGGGGGGTCCCACCTCTGCTGCCGGCCCCAGAGATCAACCCTCCTTTCTTCACATCAGACTACTTTTGAAAAAAAAACAAAAAAACAAACTGCTTTGGCATAAAGGTTGATTCCCTTCAAACAGATGTTTTTGATTGAAAAGTGCTGGTGTCTCCCAGTTCATTCCTTGGCTGCCTCTGTGATCGTTTCACCTACACGGTATGACTCAACAATCCTCATCAGGTCAGAAGAGTGTGCGGGGTACAGCTAACTGTCAAACAAAACTATAAACAATTTATGCTCCTGGAATAAGAAGCAATCCTGGAAGGCAAACGGGGAAACATGCCCAAATCTCTTTAAAATACCGGTACATAAGTTACGTCGTGTCACCACAGTCAACACAGTGGGTGAAATCACTAGTAGCTGACTTTTCCACAGACAAGGTGCCAGTGATGGAGATTTCAAACCAAGGTAAGGAGGAACAGTGGCTCAATTAAAAGCAAAAACATGATTCAGAAATCTACTGAATTTGTCAGATTCATCATTTTTTTTTGCCATAACTTTCATCATATCTCGTGATTGTGGCTGCAAAAGAAAACGTCCAGTACATCTGGTTACTTCCATCTCTTAAAGGGATGAAGGCCAGATCAGTCTGTACTGTAAAAGGTCTCACTACTCGTATGACCCAACACTGGCACTTTGCTGTTAAAAAGCCTTAACTAGTGCGTATCAAAGGAGGGTTACGGGGGTACAGGCACGTTTTCCCCAGGACATATGACCCATGCTAGTGTTACACACTCTACAACAAGTTACAGGTGATAAACAACAAGACATTCTCCCTTTTCACATCCCAGCAGAGGCTGGAGGACTGAGGGCGGTGGAGTGATGAGGTCACAGGAAGCGGATTCCAGCTCCAAACTGGACACCGTCACATATCCTACATGAGGGGAGCAGAAAGAAGGGAGGGACGACTGTCAGAGAATTCCTTATATTTCACAGTGTATGTAGCGCTTTAAGGTTTTTTTTTTTTTAAAGGAATGTTCCACTGATTCCACAGTGCAATCCTATAACACTCTCAGGCTCCAAGACATACAGTGATCCATGTATTTTGATGACAGAGTAGATAGAGTTTTACACATGGCAAACTTTGAGCCACATTTTAGAGCAGCCAACATGTCTTTTACATTGCATTGTCCTTTTTTGATGTGTGGTGACAAAATCTAATGAAAGCTGGTTCAACCTGATCCACTTAATCTTAAAACGGCCATGAAGGTTGTTAAAAACACAAAAAAACAACATGGATGAGCATTAGTCCTGTAATATCTAGGAGTGTCAGTGATCTCTGTGTCTACCTGTCTCCGCTCTGAACTCCCATGGGCACACAGTAGTTGAGCTCCAGTCTGGCGATGTTCCCGAGCCGCAGCACGATGCCCGCTCCGTACGACCAGCGAATACACTCAGCTAGCTTCTGAAGGTGCGCCCGGGGACCGTCGCCTACACACACAACACCCAACATGTTTACAACCCGACCTGACACAAGTTCTCCTGATACAAGCTCCTCAATGATATAACACGTTAAAAAAGACATTTGAATATCATTGTGTTGTTATAAATATCACTAATATTTCAGAATCGCTCTAATGAGCTCTTTGACCTACTAAAATGAAAATCAGGATAAAAATGCACTTTAACAAATTCTGTGTCTAATTTAAATGAGGGAAAATGTGTCATTTCTGTACGTTCTATATTTAAGCAAAGTGTATTTTATTAGTCTGTGTTTTCATCTTTTCTATTTGATGTCTCAGAACTATGACAGTTAGATTTTTGCCAGTCAGCTGGTGTTGACTTCTTTTTAACATTGCAGGTATTTCCTGCATTAACCGCTTCAGTCCACCCACCATAGTTGAGGTTGCAGAGGTTGCCTGCGTTGAGAAAGAAATGTGTTCTGAAAAGGTCTCCGAAGCCGCCCTTGCCTGGCCTGAAGGGCAGCGGAGTGTAGAGGTGTAGACCACCTGCCCAGTACGCCTCCCCGCCCAGATAGTCACCTGGACACACACATTATTAGACTGAGACAAGCTGCTCTACTGCACAACTTAATGAGACACATACACATCTGTTCTATATAATAACAAGTCCTCTGTGCAGTGGTGCTTATTATGCTCTGCTGCTGCTCCTCATGTACTTCTGTTCATTTATCTACTTCTTTTTTTTGTTTTTTTTGTCTGGTGATTCTGTGCACTTCTGTGTTAACCTGTTATAATTTAATCCTGGAGACTTCTTTTGTAGCAGGAACTGCTGCAGAAGCGTTTTTTTTAATTCATATGTCTGTCTGTTGAAGCCTTTTTGTCAGCGTGATGGCGTCACAACCGTGCAAGATACGGTCGAACATTACCATCACACGTGTTTAGTTGAGATAAAACATTAAGGCTGAGTTCAAATATGGGTATGGTTCACCTCATGAGTCCTGAGTACTCATGTAACAATCCAGAACTGTTGTAAAAAAAGCGTCAATCAGCGTTTCCAACAGCCTAAGATAACATCCTCAAATGTCTTGTTTTTTCAACAACCAAAAGATATTCTGGTTACTGTCACAGAGGGATAAAGAAACCAGAAAACGATCTGATTTAGGAAGCTGGAATAAGAGAATTTGGAATTTTTCTCTTCAAGAAGAAAAATGGTTGACAACGAATTAGTTAATTGTTGCAGCTGTACTTGTGGGAATTCAAATCTTCTGCACTGTTTATTACGGAAAGAGTTTCTATGACATCTGACCAGTTCTTACCTTCACTCTGTGGCCCGATGCTGTACATCCCAAACCCTCGCACGCTAGTGGGACCTCCAAGATAGAACCTGGACAAAATACACAACTACCATTGAACCATCCACTCCAGATTGGACCAGTTTACACAGAGTTTCTTAATGATAACCTTGATTATCATAGAGGCAGCTGACTCAAATTAGATTAGATTTTAAATCATTGTAGAACATTTTGAGAGCAATGGCTTCAAAAAATAGCCACATTGTGTTCACAGAGATGCTATGTTGAGTCCTCATCCAGCAGCCAGAGTCTGACAGATGACGGCTCTTGCATAAATCACTTGTACCTGTCAGCGATGCAAGATGGCTGTCCTCCCAAAGGATACAGCATCCCACCCCACAGAGAGGCAGACAAGACCTGAGAGGACACACAGAAAAATTATTGTTCTCTGCAACTGATGTAGTGCTGCTTTATTGTCCACCAGTGCTTCTTTAATGCAACTTAAGTTGCAATTTATGAACACCATGATGAAAACACTTGTTTCTACAACTCGTTTTTGATAGCAAAGCTTGACAGGATGCTTAAAGGATTCAAATAAATGTCCAAATGGCCAGTTTATATATATATGTAGTCTAAGAACAGACAATACCCTCAAACAACATCCTAAAATCTTTTATAGACAAATACTAACAGGTTTGGAATGACTTATTTCTGTCTTACCGAGTCCCAGAAGAGCCGTCTGTTAAACTGCAGCTCAACATCTTCTTTCAAGAAGCTGGCATCGCCCCCTGTGTACCCGGCCAGTTCCTGTAGGGCAAACACACACCTCAGTTAACACCTTTGTGAAACTGGGAAAAACAAGGAAAAATACAGCCAGCTGTTTCAAGAGAGGGATGGATAAAATGTCTGTGTAGGTAAAGAAACAACATAAAAACATAATACCTTCATGTGTAAAAAGTTTAACTGAGAAAAACTCTGTGGACTGTGTTGAGTTTCAAAACATCAAGAGTCAGCAGGGAAGAATATAAGAGATTGCATTACGTTTAAATAGGCCATTTATATGAACACACGTGTACACATACCTGGTTGAGCCGGAGTAAAGTACCTCTGTTGGGGAAAATGGCAGAATTCCTTGAATCGACTGAGACAGTGTGCTGCAAATAAACAAAACATTGAGTACTATTAAACTAGCGCAGTGAACAAAGATGTTTAATAACCCTTATAAACATTTCCTGGTATTATAGATACATCAGAAGGTGTTAGGAAAAGAAAATTGTGTCTTCAGGAGATGAAATGATCTAAAACCAAAAATATGACATGTCGGATGTGCTCCAGGCCGTACCGAGAGGGCAGATTTCAGCGAATGTCCACTCTCCTCTCGCACGGCGAATGAAGCACTGCGTGCCAGACAGCCCAGCTCCCTCCATACACCCTCCCACTTCAATGTGTGGTTGGTCACCCCGAGAGGAAACTGCGGGAGCACGAGAAGATGGAGAACTTCAATTAAGGCGTAAAGCCACCAGTCGCAGATAACAGGATAAAATTCAAGTGTTTGATTGCAATTTGGAGACAGAAACTTCTGCCGTCCTCAAACTCAAACTGACTCGAGCTCTCTCTTCCTGAATACTCAAGCTTTCAACTTCAATTTGCTTTATTGGCTTGTTAAAGTACACTTCTTATATGAATGGATGTCCAGTCTGACTTTATATATACAGTGAAGTCAAGAAGCCCCACGTATGTTCACCGATTTGTTTTTATTTTTTTAATATTCAAATCAAATGACTTTAGATTTTATACAAAAATATGGAAGAAACAGATCTGTGTTTATACGGCCACAGAAGCTAGAGATTTTTGCTCGTCTCTAGTTGAAACTCACTCTGCATTTAGTTAAGATTCCTCTCAAGAAAACACATTTTAGGTGAAACACGTCAAAGGAAACTCTACACATAAACATATGTTTTAAACCTAAACGTATAAAACATGTAAAGAGTAAAATACAAAGCTAAACTGCTCAATAACAATTTGTTTTCATTATAAACAAATATGAGATAAAAGAAAGCAAAAAAAAAACCACACAGCCTCTTACATTGACTTCTGCAGACATGCCTCTGTCCGTCTCTTTTAAGGAGCTCCATGGGAACTGTCCAGTGACTTTGTACAAGTTGAGGGTGAGGCTGAAACAGAGGACAGCAGGGGTGAAAAAAACGGAACCAACCGACGACAACTGTCCTGTTGGTGCAATCAAGCTGGCATCACTGATTTTACGTCACTTGTCTTCACAGCTTTGAATGCACTCTATGTGGTCAGGATATTAGCACCTCATTGAATGCACCATAAACATACTATTCAAAAACAATAAGGAAAACTGAACTGCAGCAGCAGGTCTTGTTCTCCCAGAGGACTGTGTGACAAGCGGGTTTAGGGTCTGTGTCATGGACATACTTGCGTTCAAAGTGTCCGGGCTGGGGCTTAAAGAAGGACAGGCCATATGAAGTCTCCTTGGTCCCATAGGAGAACTGGAAGGTGAGCTTCTCAGCTCGGCCCAACATGTTGGGCAACTTCAGACCCAGCACCTGTAAGACAGGACCGCACACCGTGTCAGCTGATAACCAATCACTTCTGCGATCATTTAGGCACACTAGCATGAGCCGATGTTATTAACTTATGAACAACTTGGTGTGATGATGGTTTGATTCTGATTTTTTTTGGCAAATCTCATCTGCGAATCTAGCAAAAGGCCACAATAAAAACACGAGCAATAATTCACGACTAATTCAGCATATAATTGCAGAAATACACATAACATATCCGTACAAGCATTCATTTACCCTGCATGCAATTCCACATCTACTTTGTGCCTATATGTCACACACATGGTTCAAGTTGATGAAGATGATGACATTTTTTTTCAAGGCAGACATTTGACTTGTCACAGAAGGGAAAGAACAGATTATTGATGGCTGCAGAAGAGATCGGTCTGTCAGTGTGCAGAGTGTTACTACAGCCCAAACAATGCCGACAACAGACATTATCTGCCAGAGCTTCTGCATGAGTTAACAGTTTGAGTCTAGCATAGAGAACACAAACAACAAAGCCAACCAATCAGAGGTGGAGTAGGGCGGGTCTTAAGAGAAGGAGTCTGTCTTCTTGAGCAGTGTGAGTGCACCCTCTCCTGTTCAAACAGAACAGTGCAACGACATGCAGAATGTGGAATGCGTTAACGAGCAAAATAACCACGTGATGTGGTGGAAGATGTTTTCACAGTCCCACAAGGGTATCGCAACATTTTTTTATGGCGATACCGTGAAATTCAGTATATGGTTAAATCCCCATTATTGATACGACTGGCTGCGACCAGTGCTTTTCTGCTGTGACACTTCAAAATGTCATCTGTACAAAAACTGTCACAGAACATTTAAACATATTTTTTGTAGTAGTAAACTTGGCTGTGGCTCAGGGGTAGAGCCAGCATCTTGTTATCGGAAGGTCTCTGGTTCGATTTCCCCTGGTCTGCATGTCAAAGTGTCCTTGGGCAAGACACTAAACCCCAAACTGCTCCTGATGTGCTGGTCAGCACCTCACATGGCAGCCACCACCATCAGTGTATGAATGTATGTATGAATTACTGTAAGTTGCTTTGGACTAAAATGTAAAATGTAAAAAATGTCTTGTATGTATAGGATCGAGGAGATGCAGTCATGCTCCGGCCCAAGCCTGCAATATGAAGGATAATGGGTTTGGTGTGAATGATATGTACACGTTCCTCTCACCATGCTTCCTTCATTGTTGCCAACCATGGTGTTGTAGCTTCCTGTCAGCCTCTTTACCTCCGTCACCTCAAATGTTACATCAAGACCGTTGGGCAAAGCGTCTGTGCCTGAGGAGGGAGGAGCCAAACAGCGTGAAAAAGGATTGTTTCTGCATATTCACACCTGCTAAGCACACAGGCATTCTATTCAATAGAACAAAAACACCATGCAGTCACATTTCAGGTGAGTTACCTTCAGACGTGTCAATAAGAACCTCCACATCTTTGAAGATTCCGAGGCGAAGCAACCTTTGTCTGGCAATGTGAGCTTTTTTCATCACCTGTATACCAAGACAGAAAACAGAGCTCTGAAATTAGCAAACCCATATTTACTAGACAACTGCAACAACTTCAAGCTAATGTGCAGCAGAGTCAGAAATACTTACATCAATGAGGTTTTTGGCGTGAAAAACGTCAGAGATTTCATATCCAAGTAGATCCTCTTTAGTTCTTCCGAGACCCTGGATGTTGACATGCTGGACGACCACCTGAACTCAAAGATATTTTCCTTGAATTAGTTAACAATCACAACCACATATGGATGAGAACGCTTTCAAAATGTTTTTAGCTGAAATTTTCAGGTGTCCTTAATTTTTCTAAGTACACGTATCATGGCAGTCTTCAGTTCCAGTGATTTCTACAGCTCTCCCTTTTCTGTGATGGGATGAGTGTAACACAACCTACTCTGTCACAAAAAATTCATGAAGTTTGGTTCAATAATCAATTCATCATAGGTCTCCTGAAAATCTGACCTAATCTGCTGGGTCAGAAATGTACATAGAACAACTTCATCATCATCATTTTGGTAATCAAATCAAATGTTCCTTGTAGCACAGCCTCTTAACTTCTACTGAGTGATTGTGATTGGTTACGGTTGATGACATTTCTGGGCACATTTTAACAGGGCTTGTTTGACTCACTCATTAGCCACCTCAGCAAGCAAAGGTGACTTTGGTATGCTCAATGGTGTGTGTGCATGTGTGTGTGTGTGTTAGTGTGTTAGTGTTACATGAATGAGGGTGTGAGGAGTGGGGATGTTAAGGAGGTTTGTTTCATTTTCTTTTCTTTTAATGTAAAGCACTTTGGGTTGCATTTTTACATGTATGAAAGGTGCTATATAAACAAAATTGATTTGATTTGATCAGGCTTTGTTACATGGCACGCTTGTACACAGGTGTCTTAAATACAGTCCTTCAACTAATCCGCATAATGTGTACAGATTCCTGTAGTGTGGAAGTTAAACTGAAGACTGCTAAAGCAAATTCTAGAACAACAGAAATGAACAAATTGATGAGTCGAGGCAAATGCAGTGCAGTAACTGCTGGGGGAGATGTATGGTGTGCATCTTCAGCAGAGCATATCTCATTTTAAAACATGGAATCTCTGTCCATCAGTCTGGTTGTTATTCACATATCTCAAGAACAATTCATCCAGTCTACTCTACACTTGGCAAGTTGTTGCTGAAGAACTGGTGTCTGCCTAACTTCTGCTGAGCACGCCATTTTAATTTCCAACTAGCTTCTGTCTAATTTCTGCAGGTCAGCAAATTGAAATACTTTTTTTTTTTTACCATTTACACTGCTCAAAAAAAATTAAGGGAACATTCAATCAAGTCAGTTAAACTCTCGCTGGCAGTCCTCCCCTCTGGCTGAGCCTGGGGCAGCTGACTGACACACCTTTTCATTTCCTAATTCATACAGTCAATATGGAAACACATGACTGAACACTGATTATTTTGGAGAAGTCTGCATAGGTAGAAACATTGAAATCCACATATACTTTTTCCTTTTCTGCTCAATAAGATCGCTTTTATGATCAATCTCTCATCTCATCTCATGTAAGTAGAGACAGCAATCTGTGGACACCGTGGATGTATTAATTTCCATGTCCAGTCAATCATTAATCCTCAGCTCAGAACATCTGGTGTCCTTTACAACACTGTAAACATTAAGGCAGCTGTTCCCCTGCTCTGGAACGTTTACTGTGCGTTACTGTATAAATGAAACTAATCTGTATGAAGCTACTGACACATAAGATACTCATTAGTTGTTGATTAGGCGATTATGGTGCAGCCAAAAAGACTGTGAAGCTAGACAAATGTAGTTTAAAGTGAGTTTTTCAGTAATCAAGTTTACATCAACAAACATGAAAATAATGTCATTGATTAAACCTTATCACATTTCCCAGTGTGACCACAAAGATCACCATTACCAGGGCAGAGGATATCTTGAAATGAAAAGGCCAGAAATACACTACGTAACTTGAGTTTTTTGCAGAATCAAGGATTAAGAACACTTTCTGGTAGCTTTGTTTAATGCCTAGGCCAAAGCTTCATGACAAGAAGCCCTTTTTGCTCACAGGCAGGATGAGTCTAACCATGTGCATGTCTAACCATGGTGCAACAATGTCTTTTGCCCCAACAACAGTGATCTATTAGAAACATTTGTAAAAGTGGTATGAGGAACGACAACGGCAATTTCTGTTCAACCGGTAACATTTCTGGTGGTTTAAAACGCATTTAGACACACTTGGTTTGGTTTAAGGCCTCAAAGATATCGTCTCGAAGCATGCTTGGAAACTCCACCCACTGACCCAAACGTGTGACCATATCTTATCGGTTTGTGTCTCATTTTCATCTTCAACTGCTACCACCTGCATTTCAGTAAATGTAGCCTATTTAAAAAAAACATGTGGATTTAAATACAGTAAAATGTCAGCACTATCATCCATCAAGGGAAATCTGGTTAATGACGAATGTGTATTACGCTGAATAAAATAAAAGTGTTGCTGGCTGCTTTCTCCACTCCTGGTCAGCATTTACATGCGTTCATATGTCTAGCTGCAATGGACTTTATCTACCCGTTGCCATTGTGAAACACAGTATCAGATCCCTATTGGTAATAGTTTCTTCCAATACACTTGGCCCTGGCTGAATGTACTCAGACCTGGTTGAATTCATTCTGATCCCGTTTGGGAAACGAAAATCCTAAATTTCCCACCTCAGGCTCTGTCAACTCTGAGTTCAGACTTAGTCAAGCCTTCTATCTGAAATGGGGCTTGGAAATCTCTGACTTGTTCACTTAACTTCTAAGGTAATAATGAATAAATCATCTTGGGGGTAATTTTCTATATATTTTGAGGTAAATATTGTGGTAATTCAAGGGTAAGTTGCTTGATAATTACCACCTACTTACCATGACCTTCTAGACCAGTAAAATTAAGTGTTACCTAATTTAAAAAAATAAAATAAAATAACTACTACAATTGGCATCTTCTTATTCTAAAAATATTAACATTTCATATATTGCAAGAGCTACAATGATCTAAGTACTAGTAGTACTCACATCTTTGTTTTCGAGGATCTCCTGCTTGGCCTCCTGCACCACATCTGGAGCGTCCACCAAGTCATCAGGGTTGACGCCCAAGTCCCGGCCATGCATCGGGAGAGGGTCCAAACTCTGCACCAAAAGAAGACCGACGCTTTAAGGGCACGCCAACACAATCTCACTCAAAGAAACTCAGCAACCCGGAGATAAATCCTACTCACTCACTGACTGTGTCCACTGAGTTTGCATTTTGTTTTATTTACAGGTGATAAAACTAAACTTTATAGTTAATCCTAGCAAAATCCAATCCAAAAACATGACAAAGAAGTATGTATGGCACTTTTTTTTGCTATTGTCTGGAGGAGTAAGGGCAGCCCAGGCGGTGGGTGTGGCTTTAAGAGAGGGCACAGCCAGAGTCTGATGTCCTACAAGCAGTCAAAGTCACTGCACATGGTGACAGTTGACTTGTTCATGTTGATGTATGCAATATCCACATGAATATTCATATTGGCACAGTAAACCTTATGTGTACGTTTTAGTCATAGGTGTAAATACCTCAACCCTCCGACCATGAGAGAGGAGGGACATGTTCTGAATTGAATGGGCCTACATGTTCTGGGCTAATGTTAGTAAAATGGCTCCTCGTGGTGTTGCTTCATGTAAATACCATTTGAACAGCACCATATATCTAATGCAGTAACACCACCGTGATGACTATGATGACTTTTGTCAAATAAATATGACCTGAACTTAAAAATGCCGTTCAGTCTACATCGACGGCATTGTGGGTCTTTAAATTAGCCGACGGCAAAGTAACATGGTTTCATCACCTACAGCTCGCCGGTACACACTCTTTTCAGCCGTCAGTGTGCTTTACTTGTTCGTCTTTATCTAACTGTGTGTAACAGTACACCGAGTACAAATACTGGCCAGTCTACAGCCTTCCTTCAGCACTGACTGGACAGGGAGGTCAGGGTCAAAAATACGCAGTAAGGCCAGCTGTCAGGAAGAAATTGAGTTTACCTTAGCATGGACAGTCCCCATGTTGACTATCCGCTACTAAAAGCCTCTTCGGTCGGGGACGGCTGCTCTGTGTACGGGAAAAAACTGATAAATGACAGCGGCTACTTTCTCCAGCACCAAACCCCCTTCAAGCGAGACGCCATGACAGTTGGTGAGATCTCGTGATGCATTCAAGTTCTCCTCGTAATGTACGCCGACCAAATCTCTCATTTTTCTCAATCACGTTGCGTATCAATTACTACGCATTTTTACGTGTTCCTGCTACACAGGAAATTGTGAATTACTTTATCTTAAGCAATACACAAAACAAACGTTTTCGCAAATATTAAAAGCGCAATGACGACCTGCAACTGTACAGGTGTTGAAACGTTCATTAGTAACCGCCAAGCACACTGTCGCTCCTGTGAAGTGGCTGCAGCCACAGTTGCACACAACTACATTGTTCTAATATTAGGAAATTGTAATGTGTTAAATATTTCCGTGGAGAAAATGAGTGGAGGTTCACCAGGCAGCAGAATGAAAAGCTGCAAGCTGAAGATGATAGTTTAAAGCCGTGCACATTTCTTGTTAGTAAACGCATCACCTGTCTGCTCTCTGTGATTGGCCAGTTGTGAGAGTGCATTGAAGTGGGCGGGGTGCGACCAAAGTCTCGTTGACGGAGTCTGTCCAGCAGGTGGCGCTGTTACTCTTCGATACGCCGAGGTTTGCTTCAACACTGCAATTTACCAGAAAATAAACTGGCAGCAGCAAATTACGTATGTATTATTATATTATACTATATATAGTTAATAGCTAGTTACCTTTGACATAGGAAATATTAACCTGACAGTGATAATTACCCTCACCTTTACAGAACAAGCATAAAATATGATGTAGTATGTAGATTAGAGTCCACATGTATTAGACAAAATTAAACAAAGACAGATTCTTAAACACAGGTTTGACATTCTGAGACACTATCATATCTGGAAGTGGTAAATCTAAGGATAATATGGACAGAAGGGCGACAGACAGATGTAGGTGGTGTATATTTTTAAACAAGTTTCCAATGAGTCAAACTGCCACACACACTAGATTACAACACCAACGAACTCTGGCTTTGGGGCCCCCGGAAGATAGGTAATCCATTCCTGACCCTTGATGTCAAACCACTAGATGTCAGTATTTCTCAACCCTAATCTTTCATGGCCTTCAAAGATAAATTAAAAAAGTGCAAGTGTGAGCAAGTACCAGAGAACAAATGACTGTATTGAAGCCTTCACTGACTCTTTGACATGGTCTCAGCCTCATGTGCCCTGATGTACAAACTCCTATACGTTCCCAGCTGGTGCATGGCCATGACAATGTAGTTTAGATTTATGTCATATGTGAAAAGTTAAAACTGTGTAATAATCTGTTAAACAAAATCAACCAAGAGCCCTTAAAATTGATGATTCTCAGCCAGGTGTGAGGAGATCGTGAAGGGACGGGAAAAGATGTTCTCAGATTTCTTTTTTTTAAGTATTATTCTACAAAGTAAGAGAACAATTCTGAAAATGTAGGCTACATTTTTCTTTCTTTCTTCTTCACACTTTTCCCATAAAAAAAAAAAAAACCCAAAACATTCGGGGTTCCTCCTGTTGGAAATAAGAGGTTTTCATCACGTACAAATCATTTATGGTTTCATTTTTTATCCGAGTTGGGTTTTTTTTAGGCTTGGGGACCCTGGATATTTCCACCAAGTTGGTGCACCGCTCAATGCTCATTAAACACACACACACACACATACACACACACACCCACACACACACACACACACACTCTCTCTCTCTCTCTCTCTCTCTCTCCTCTCCCTCCCCTCTACCGGCACAAACAAGCCAATCAGAAGGCTCGAATTGCCTCAGCTCTCTCCTGCTGTTCACTCTCTCTCTCTCTCTCTCTCTCTCTCTCTCTCTCTCTCTCTCTCTCTCTCCGCCGGGTTGAGTCCATCAAAAAGCGGTCCTCCTCCTCTCCTATCAGAGAAAACACACACACGCACACATACACACTCACTCACTCACTCACTCACTCACACACAGTCCAAACCCCCCAGAAAAAAGCCCTGCTGAATCCTCACACCGTCTGTCAGCATGGGGAGCGCTTGTTTTTCCCGGGACGTTTGTTTGTTTATCCTCCTCATAAATACTTGCAGGGTGATGGGGAATGTCGGACTCGCAGGTAAGAGCTCCCCGTTTCCTCTCTTGTCTTGCTTTACTGGCAACCATAAAAAAATGCACTTTTTTTTTGGTGGCTTCGGTGTGACCGGCTTGAATTGCACAAATGATGGATCTGAATGAAAAACGGCCGGGGACGCTCTATTGGAGATGGCAGAAATCACGAAATGGGCCACTGTAAACTTGTAGTTGGGTAAAAACACGCGCAATGCAAGTTTTCCGTGATAACATCAGCATGTAGGCCCACTTTGTGATATTAGAACAGCAAAGTAGTGATGCAGAAACGCGCTGAGCGGCGCCGGGAAACTCACATTTGCGCACCGCTTTCTTCTCTCCGCGATGTGTGATTGTGTGCGTACATTCTACATTTTCGCGCGTTGAATTTGGTTTTCACTGCGCAGATCGTGCCGAATTTACACAACGTGAAAGTCTCGGCAGAAACTCAGTTGTGTGTCCCAGTTTGTCTTGGGAGGGCGTCTGTGATGCGCGGACTGGTCACCGGTCGGTTAACCAGCGCCCCCACACACTTCACTGGAACTTCTGTTTCCTGCGCGCAAAGGTCAATTTCAGTCGGAAACCGCAGCTTGATCTCTGGGTTAAGCTAATTTCCTTGGATTTTTCCTGTGAGACGGCTGCCTGTTTTAATATATCAACGTGTGGAAATGGAGCAAATGATTGAGTGAAGGGTTTTTTTTTTTAAAGAAGATTCCCGCTGAGCCGCTAGAGAGCACCTTGTCCACCGTTTTCTTTTTTTTTTTTGGTGGCTTGTCCCGAGCTGGAGGAGGAGTTGGGAGGGATTTGGAGGCTGCCGTGTGTATGTAAATGTGGATGAGGGGGTGGTGGTGGTGGCAGGAGGAGGACCATCAAAGTCCCAGGAGGAGCAGGGAGGCAGGCGGGCGGGCACGCAGGCAGGCAGGCAGCAGGGGCCCAATATCGACCCCGGGCAGCAGCACATTGTTCAGCCTCCCCACTGCTGTGAATGGGTGAGGAGTCAATATTGAGACAGTGAGCCACCATGCAGGGAAAGCTTTGTCAAAAGCTCAGTGTTGATACAGCACACTGCTGCAGCAGCAGCAGCAGCAGCAGCAGCAGCAGCAGCAGAGGAGCTGGGAAGATGTGAAGCATTTCAGTGAAAGTGTCTCCTCCTGCACCAGGAGTCACATGGAGAACTTGTTGCTGTTTCTATCCGAGCTCTCTCTGTCCCCTCTCTTTGGCTTGGCGCCAACAAAACTCTCTGTCACAAAGCAAATATTTATTGTGAATTTGGTTCTAGTGGTTTTTTTCATTGCCTTTATGTGACTGTGTTGGGCGAAGGTCCAGCCAGACAGCAGCAGCAGCTGAACCACTGGCAGCGTTCAGCCAGGTTGCTTAACCCAGACTGTAATTATACTGCAATGGAAGCAGACTAGCGCTGTGGTGATGCAAATGTCCGCTCAATGATAGATATTACGGAAGGAACCAAAACATTTCTACGTCCGCCTCCGGGTCCCCCTCCCTCTGTGTGTGTGTGTGTGTGTGTGTGTGTGTGTGTGTAATGAGTTGGCCCTCTGCCCTGGGATTCGGGCCCAGATGTGACAGTCTCCTCTATCAATAATCTGATCAATCGGAGGGCCGTTAAACCTTTTTGCTCTGTGGATGTTCTCCTGGGCCGGGATGTGACTTTAGAGCTGTCACACACAGAAATGATCCATTCATGTGAGGCCTTTAGAAAGAATGTCCTTGGATTTTAGTTAATGGGGGGAAAAAAAACAACAACTGCAGCATTACTTTCAAACTGCAGGCAGGAAGGAGGCGTCGACTCATTTCGTATCACACACCCATACGTTCTGGGGACGACACACAGATCTAAAATGGGCTAAAAATTGAAGCAGCGGGGACTGAGACATGCAGTTATAGACTCAAGTAGGAGTCAAGTTCCCCCGGAAAACTGGATACTACATTATCCACAATGCATCTCAGCATCAGCTTTTATTAAACCCTCTTTAAGGGCCAGACAACAACGGGGTCGTCGCTGTGTGTCTGTGGCCTCTGACTGTAGGGTGCTATTGAATATTATAGTTAATATTACAATTATTAAATCTCAGTGACGTTTGCTGTTCAGTGCGCTGATGTTACGTCGGATAATAAAGTCTCTTGTTAAGCCGTCAAATATCTGAGCTCCATTATGTACAAATCTTTTTCACAAGCTTATTAGATAACAACATATAAGTGACCACTGCAAAACACATGTGTTTATGTATTGATAAAAACACACAATATCAGAATGTTTTTTCCCTAACACTGGTATTGGCATCACCCTCAAAATTCCAGTATTGGTCGGGCTCTAGTGAACAAATGATGTTGGCTGACATCTGTTCAGGGTGCGCTCACACTGGGCAATCTATACTGGGCCCAAGTCCAGTTAGTCTGACTAGTGTGAGTGCTCCTCAAGCACAGTACACTTCCTTGGTGTACCACTTGCCATAATCATGTGTATTACGCCGCCTTGCATAATCAAGAAATCCACAACCGTCCATCCGTGACCAATACGACAAAAAAAATAGGCCACAAATAGGCCTTGCTCGGGCCCGGTTGTGGCTGGAGCGGTGTGATTGCAGGACAGCGGGGTGCAGAGCAACTGGGCCAAGTGTGAGCGTGCCCTCAGACTCCACATCCCAGTGCTGTAACACAGGCTGATTGAAAAAAAAAAAAGAAAGGCTTTATACAGCAGTGCAGAACGGGTTGTGACGAGGCAAACATGTAGTCTTTCTTTTCTGTGTTGTTGTATTATTTGAAACTTTAGCAGCTGTGGAAAGGTGAAACTGTGTGGTTATTTGCAAGGGGAAGAAAAAAAGCAAAGATCGTAGTTCATTTCAATTTTAGGTCCGATCTGTTACATCAGTCTAACAGCACACCAGCAGTAATCCTTGACCTCTTAAAAGGACATTCAAAAGAAGCAAGAGAGAAGTGATGTAACACTGATGAGTCGAACTTTCCTTGGCCTGCTGGCTCGCTGCGAGTCAGAAAACAACCCCAATCGCAAGGGATGCACCAATCCAGCTTTTTCCCCTCTCCTGTTACCAATTCTGATATCTCAGCTCAGGACATGTGCTATAAACTACCAGGTTTAGCAGAATACACACAAGACCAGGGATTGCTATGCCACCAAAAATGTAGTGGCATAAGTGTATTATTGGTACTGGAACTTGGGAGTTTCACCATTTTGTGGGACTAACCTGATATTTCAGAACGGTGTATCCCTAGTGACACCCAACATTAGGGCTCGGTGAATCCACCGGGACTCACGTTTCTGATGTTTGTGCAGATGCAGACGAGTGCGCGGAGGGTTCGGACGACTGCCACATCGACGCCCTCTGCCAGAACACGCCAAAGTCCTACAACTGCATCTGCAAACCAGGCTACAAGGGAGATGGCAAGCAGTGCGAGGGTGAGTGGCCTTTCTTCTTTACCCATACGTTCACCTTCACCCGCCTCTCCTCGTTTCATCGCCTCCTATCTGCTCTTTGGAAGCATCCTGAATCCTAAAATGGATCTTGGTTGATCCGAGTGAGACTGAAAACACTTTCAAGGTTGTTGGGGATTGAGATGTGCCTCAACAGTGCGCACTCCATTTTCTAATGCCGTTTTTACAGCAAAGTCTTCTTTTTGTCCGGAACTGACGGAAGTTGCTCAGGAAGCTCTCATCTCTTTTGATCGATCGCGCTGCTGCAGCGACAAGAAAGTCCAATTTCCCCGAGTTTCTCCCTCGTCCGGTCCAGTCCCCTTCCCACCAGGGGGGCTTGGTGCTGTGCTTAAAACAGTTAGTGCACCTATTGGCCAGGTGTGCAGAGGTATGAAAGGAAGGCAGGGTCAACCTCTCTTTCTTCATCAAGCGCTCCTTTTTCACACCTGGCAATGATCATTTCAACAGTTGAGTGCATTGAATGTGCGTGTGTTTGTGTGTGTGCGCCATCATTCCCGTTGGTAAATTGCATTGAAACAACAAAGACACACCTTGATTTCAGGCGTGAGCTTAAGTCCACCTTGTACACGCATCTTGACTAAATCTCGGTGGATCTGGGTACAAGAACTGGGGCTCTGATATAATGGCTGCTCGGACAGCTGCCCCCCCCCTCCCCCCCCGCAGATTCTCCTAATTAATGGGAAGGAAGTGGACTGAGCGAGGGTGTTAGGGTGAGACGGGGGCAGCACCTGGCTGCGCGTTCACACATCCACTCACCTCTGCCTCAAAGCACACCAC
>CAEMYA010000112.1:3867228-3883535 GCA_903131615.1 Diplodus sargus
ATATAACAATACAATGAATAATGGTCGTGGTGGTTGTTTGTTTGTTTGATCACTGGTCACCGTCTCCTCAGATTACCTCCGCTCTCCTCACAGTCACCACACACGGGCTTGTGGCATTTCAAGTGTCCGACGTTTGGTTCCGTTTGCAGCTCTTTCGGACTGGCACTGCCTCTGTGTCCGTGTCTGCTGCTGCTGCTGCTGCGGTTGGTTCCGCTGCTGCCCACCTTGTGCCGATGCCGCGGCCGCTTTCCCCTCCCTGTATTCTGCCCTCAGCTCCTCTGCCAGCTGCTGCAGGACTTTCCTCTGGGCTCTCCTGCTGCTGGTGCTCCTTGAATAAGATGCGGGCATTGATCCCAGCCAGGTCGAGAATGTTATAGAAGACCGCCACTGGACATCTTCCCGCCTGTGACCGAGTACGCCCTCGCCATCTGGTCTGGGACGTCCTCGCCGTACTTGGTGTTGTTGTTGTACATCACAGACTCTGGCTTTGCCTTTGCCCCACTAAAGCTGCCCACAGTGCACGGTGCTCAGGATGCAGACGTTCTTCCTCGGCTTTCCCTGGTACACAGTCAGAGTCACATCGCACTTCACCACACTTAAGTGCTGAACAGCTCGCTGTTTCACGGGGGAACTCCCGTTTTTGTTTGCCCATGGTGCCAACCAGGCTATATAATACAACTAGATGATAATTAACTTACAAGTAAATTCGCAGAGCTGGAGACCGTTAACAAAGTTAGAGGCAAGAGAGACAATGAAAGCAGCAAACCCCGTGAAATGATGTGTGGTCAATATGACCACTTATGGCCGAAATAGGTAAAACTTAGCATATGTTCTTTGTGTTTTGTGTAATTTATATGAAAACCCTTCTAAATTAAAATACAGACACTTTTAGAAAAAGGGTTAGAAGGAGTCTTGCTTGCATTTTGTTTTTTATTTTACATCCAGATTGATAACTTGATTGTGATAATGTTCAAAGTTATTATTATTACAGGCAAACATATATAAGAAAGGTGGGGGGGGGTCCGTTGTGTGACAGCGGAGCGGAGAGTCAGCAGCTGGATTTTGCACCCGTGGTCAGTATTAGTAGGTGTATAGGCAAACACACAACAACCAACACGACCATTATTCATTGCATTGTTACATTTGTGGGAAGTTATTGTAATAAAGATGATCACTTCCCCACAAACGTAGTAGTTATTACATTTGTGGGAATTTGCGTGTTATGTTTGTAGTAGGCAGTGGCTAATATGTTTGTGGAAAATTTATTTTATTTATGGCTTTATTACATTAAATTCTGCAGATTTTTATTACGTTTGTAGTTTTTTTACGTTAGCGGACATTATTATTATTGGCAGGCATTACGGCCCCTTTGCATGCGCACTGTTTGCGTGTGTAGGCATGGGCCCGTGGCGAGTCTGTGTCCAGGGCCCATGGTCATGATAATCCGTCTATGTATATAATATAAACATATATAATCGTGGTCTCATACAACTGCTGACTGCTAAGACTGCACTTCACCGTTACTATTTAGCATCTTATTGAGTGTAACCTGAAGATTACCGGTTGACTGTAGGTGTACAATGTAGTGAGGGGTGTTGTGTGAGGAGTAACATTTATAAAGAGTGAACCAGGTGATCATTTTAAACACTTTTTTACCACATAGTAACAACATGCTAGTAAGAATAGCTTGTGGTACATGTGTTATTAGCAACAGAAAGTCATGAGCCTTGACATCTTAGTATTTAGTTTGAATGGCTAAAACATGGAGCAGCATCTACTGTCATTTGTAGTCATTATGTGAGCTTGCTAGTATTGCTAACATTGGTTTTCTGTCCATTTGGTGCTGGGTAGGTAGTGTGCAGTGGGTTTATCAGGTTTATCTTGTATAAAGAAAACATCTGAGTAGAATATCTGTGCCTTTGCAACAGTTTCCTGAGAGTGATTATTTTAGCGTGTATTATCGCGGTTTTCTCAACAACCTCATTAGAATCTCGTAACCAAGTAGTAAAATATAGTCTTTATTTTTAGTCTGGTGACTGGGGACAGCTGAAAATAAGTTGACACACACTGACTTGACAAGTAATCTGATGTTGCAGGTAATGTGTTGGGAGACAGTTATTTAAGTACACAGCGAGCGGCCATGGAGTCGCACTAGCATTGATTTGTAGTTGTTCGTTATGGCCACCTGATAGATGTGAGTCTATTACTTACTCTGCTTCTCCAGCTTTGGCTTCCCTGGTTTAATGAGTAAAATGTGATCATTATGTTAGCTTGCTATGTACTTGTATGTACTCTTGCAGCTTGTTTACCATGTTTTTATCTAAAACATGGTCATATATCTGGAAATTCAGATTGGAAACAAACACCATTTGGTCTTTTGCATAGCATACATCTTGACATGGCAAGAAAGACACAGGTGCAGCTAATACTAGGACTTCGGTCAGCCAGTGTGCCCGCCAAAACCAACTGTCATTAATGTCGTTAGAAACAGCAGTGCTTTTCCTCTCCTCTGCATTATGACCTAATACATTTTGACTAATAATGTAGCTAATGTGTCAGCAAACAAATGTGCACGCTCAAACTGTCAGCAGGCATGAAACAACACTGAAAGTAAGTCAAATATTTACTCTCCTTGTAGCTCTGGATCGCTAGATATTAAGCCAACTAGCATCACTAACTTCACAAGAGCTGCTAGTTTTTCACTGCCTGGCTGAACGGCCTGAACATTGAGGTATTTGTTTTACAAAAATAGAAAGTGAACATGCTTGAAATATTTCCCTTATATTTGTATAGCTTTGTTGACTATCTTGTCGTTTCAGGGGCAGGAAGAAGCTTTACAATCTGACAGACACAGACCTCACATCATTTTTAATCACCTAGTAATGTTTATATTGCTAACACAATAGCAAACAGTACACTTCAGCACGTTCGAAAGAACATTAGCAACTTGGTGTTGCATTTCTAGCCATGTGATGGGCAAAAGTCTTTTTCTCCTTTTAACTCTGCTTTGGTCTTCATCATCTCCTGAGAAAGTAGTGGTTGCTGTGCTTGTGTGTCTTGGTGCTTGGCTGGTAGCGTGAAGTGGGTCTGTCAGTTACTTTTTTTCGCTGAAAACAGCTGCCTTGAAGCAGGGCTCATACAGTAGGGATGGTGAGAATGAATCGTTCAGTAAATGTATTGTAAAACCAAAAGTATGAGCAAACAAAGGCTCAGCAGCTCCGTAAAGCTGCAGGGCTGGATGAGAATTCTGTGTGGGTTTGTGACTGTGGCTGAACCTTGTCACATCAGTGGATCTGTAAATTACAAATGCAGTGACTGTGCATACTTTGTGGTACTCATTACAAATTGCGTATAATTGCTCTTCCCCCACGACCCCGCTGCGATGCTACACACTTGTGTACCAATGTTTGATCCGTGTTCTGCTGCATAATGGTTCCCTTATCAGCGAGCAGAAGTTTAAAGCCATTTCCTGGATGCTAATCCTGTATAGTTTGAACGTATGCAGGAAAAATAGGTAGCAAAAAAAATGATGGCAGCAGAGATTGAATGAATCCAAGCTCACAGAAACCTGCATGAAACGAAAGCGCAATCCCGACGACATCCCCCCTCCTTTTCTTTCTCTGCCCTTCTTTATATCGGTCCAGTTATGGGGCGCGGGGCCGTCGGTGAAGGTGCCTAATTTGCTTGATGAGACGTGGAGCATAAACAATTCCCCGGCAATTAGAAAACATGCGCATGTGAGCGGAAGCAGCAGCCGGTCCAAAGCTGTCGGGGCACTGCTGTCAGATGTCAACAACAGCTCAGGGGCAGGAAGTGGCACCGTTTTGGGCCAAGTAGGCCCAACGAGGCACCCTCCTCCTCCCTCAACCAACCTCTCCCACCTCCGTCTAATCTCTTTGTCACACATGCGCGTATACATGCTTCCGATCCTCTTCCACCACGCATCCAACCAACCTCCTTTATTCTCACAAGCAGAAACCCAGACTTTTTGCATTTAATTGGTTAAATTGCATGCATGTCTTATGGTAGCTGTGCTTTAACATGCAAACTAATTTTATGACAATATTAAGACTTTAGATATAGGTCAGGTAAACAGCATATTGGATATTCTAAAGAAGCCCTTATTTGGAATGTAGCATTTTCAGAATAAGACATGGGATATGCCAAGTCCAACACTCGTGGAATATTTATAATAATCCTATTTTAATGCATCCATGTTTTGATGCAATAAACGACACGTTAGGACATATTTGTTTAGATTATCCAGCGCTACGTGCAAACAGGAATATTCATCGTTAGCCATTTAAACAGCTCAGTAGGAAATGTGTCTTTTCAGAATAGGGGCAAAAACTTGAATATTATGTGCGTGTAAACATTGACGGTGATTGCTGGGGACTAAAAATAAACCTCAGACTAATCTGTTCAAAGAATCTTTGAGGTACAGGTTGTGTGCCATTTCGACTTTTCACCCCATCTTTGAGTGCAGTTTGAAGAGCTATAAACACTTTTGCCTTAAGATGTGGTCAGCATCACGTCATATGAACTAACTTGTCTCACGAATACCCAGACCAGCTTGTGTAAGGCATTACACTGAAACACTAACTGAAGGAGCCCAGAGACTCAGATGTGACAGGAAGTGACGGTGACTTCATTGCACTGTTAGCAATAGCGTCAGTCAGTCTGCCTGTGAAAAGTAAGTTCGTTGGCCATGCATTCCAAAAACAAAATGATATAGGAAAATAGTAAGAACACTACTACTGCTAATATTTGAAGCATCTGGTGTTTTAGTGCCAACCCCATACTGGATGAATTTAGCTTTCATTATGAACTCTTGGTAAGTATTTCCTTTTCCAGTTATATCTAGACAAATGTACTCCATACTGTTCAGGTCTGTTTTGATACTTTGATACAGTGTACCAGTGTGGATTTGTCCATTAAAGGGGCACTCACTCTTTCCTGGTTGCATTATAGGAAATGTAGAAGCCTCACTTTTGAGAGCTTGATTAATATTAGGCACCAGGAGGCAGGATATCTCAGTGAATCTCAGTTTTTTTTTAAACTGTCATCACAAGTCCCCAAACGTGCGTGTGGAAAACGGTCACACATCATATTAAAGTGCTGTATCTTCAAGGCTTGAGACTAATGATGTCAGCATGGTAATAATGTGTTTGGAAAGGAGATCTTCCCAGGGATGCCTCTTGGATGAAAGGCATTTTTCTACGACTGTATCTATAACTGTTGCTTAGCAATTGACAAACCGAACCAATGCTGACTAGGTACAACAAACATCTAAAGCTATTACTATTGTCTCACATGGCGCTGTGTCAGCGCTTGTTCCTAGGCTATCACTGGCTCGCTGCTCAGCAAGAGGCCTCGGGAAAAATGTGATGTGCTAAAATCCTAAAAGACGCAATAAACTCTATCAACGAGGGGCACATCCCCATTTTATCCCTGATAAACATTACATTGTCAACATCCATGCTAAAAGCTACGGAGCTAATAGCTTACAGCTAACAGACCTTTTTGATCACAACACAATTAGTATATAGTAAGAAATGTACTTAAAGTGAAACTCTCGCCAAAAAGCAACCGAGGCTTTATTTGTGATTGAATATGAGTCAAACCTTTGTGTAAAAGCATGATTACGACCAAAGACGCACTTTTAAGATTTACTGTAGTTGGGTTTTCGGCACGTTCATTTTGAACGCGAGTGCTAGGGGCAGAGATACGATGGCATCAAAATCGCTATTTTTAGAACACTAAGAAGGCTCAGCACAAACTTTGCTCGTAGCATCATAACCCATGGCCCGCTGGCCCGGGGCCAGTAAAAGTAGGTGCAGGGCATGTGGAGTGACTGACCAACCGCTGATTACACTGATTACAGTGATTGGCCAGTCACTACCCGTACGACAATCGTGATTCGCTAGAATGCATGCGGGAAATGCTTAGAGTGACGGTGGGAAAGTGATTCGGAAAAATGACGGTGAAGGAGTGCTATGAGTCCGAGAGGAGGAAAAGGGGATTTCTCCCGAGGTGGAGGGATCAGTATACCTGGCCGAACCACCGCGATGGCGTAATGTATTGTGAAGTATGTCGGCAGTTTCCGGCGAAGGCTGATCACGGTCAGGGGTGTCGCACCCGTGGGGTAAAACACCCACACTTTTCCCGGTGAGAGCGTTCAACACCCACACTTTTTCTGCCGTTTGTCCGCAGTTTTGCGCAGACGCCTCAGTAGTCGCTCAGTTTATCTGACCACTCTGTGTCTGCACTCACTGCGGCTGCCTCCTCTCCCCCTCCCTCTCCTGTTGCTGCTTCCAACATGACACCGGCTTTGGGACTGACCGGCTGATGATTGGCGGTTCTGCCTTAAGTCCCGCCTCTCTTGCTGGGTTAGATTTATTGTTCAGCTCGTGCTGCTGATGCGGGAACTACCGTAAAATACCAAATAATCCGGGATGAAAATGTCACAAACTTCGCCAGCTTCTCTGGGAACTCTCTGGCATCCTTCTGGGCACAAAACGTGATAAAAGTCCAGGAAGAAAAACGTGCATTGTCAGTGGTCTTCTTCCTAGATGTTTTTTCAAAATAAATTAAAAAGGGTTTAAAGGGGACCCCAGTATGTGTTTTATAATGGTTTTTATGTGTTTACGACTGCTAATGTATGTAACGCTGTTACTGTGATGATACATGACAGTTAAATATTGAATATGTCTATAATAACCACATCCTGACATGTAACTGTGATTTTTGATGGGTACTAATAATAACAATCATGACAAAAAATTAACGAAGACTGCAGATCACCATAAGAAGCTGCAACTGGCAGTGAGCTGCTTTCTTTTCTGTTAGCAGTGAAGTGATGTACTCCATGACAGAACATTGTAGAATATGATAATGTATAAAATAACATTTAATGGTAAAAAAAAGTACAGTTGCAGTAGGCTTCTATTATAAATATGAAGCATGTATATAGTTTATTATTATTATTATTATTATTACTACTATTTTTCTGCATATTCTTGACTTTGAATGGGAGCTGCTGTAAAGCATTTCTGTTTCTGATTCATATATTATGCAGTCAGTTGTCCATATTTTAAGTTAAACTAAATGAATCAAGACAGATGTCACATTTACATGTCAGGGTGTGGTTATTATAGACACAGATTCAATATTTAAGTGTCATTTATCATCACAGTAACAGCGTTACATATGCCGTCGCGATGGTTGAGCCAGGTATACTGATCCCTCCACCTCAGGAGAAATAATGGTACTGTTTGTACAGTGCTTTCCGAATATCAATCACCTGAAAAATGAATGATAGGAGTGAGAGAAATTGACGCATCTCAAAATATTGAATATGTTGTAATTTCAATTTTGAAATTTTAATACTTGTTATTAAGCAAACCCCTATTACTTTTTGCCATCATTGCCAGATCATACTAATTTTGCAGGGACAGACTCTCTAAACAATTAAATGGGAACAATTTCAATAAATAAACAAGTCTTTTTTTTTTTCAAAAAAACGGTTATTTTCATTTCTTGTGGCTGGGCCACTAAAATTACACATGGGGCCAGTAAAACTCGAATCTACTGGCCAACCGGACCAGTAAGAAAAAAATGTTATGTTGGACACTGCTTTAGCTGAGTACAGTTTGGAAGTAAAAGTACTTTGATAGCTAATACTTTTGACTAGTGAATTGATAGATGGTGATAATAGCAAAGTAAAGATACAACATTTTGATTTTAAGAAACTTAATACTCTTCTGGAAAGGTTAAAATTGTTTTTAGGGATGTTTATGCTTATGGGCTTTGGTGATAAAAGTTTGGAGCTCTGGTTATTTATGATATGGTTTAGTCTTACGTTACTGAAGCGATTGCAACTGTCCACAGCCTTCATGGTTCACTCTTCCCCAGACAACATCTACACTAATGCTGATGGATCTTTAATCTTACAAATGATTTAGATTACTGGTTTTACGGGAGTGTTTTCAAGAATGATTTTGTAAAGTCTTGTACCTCCTACTCTCTATAGAAAAATATTGTTATCTACTCCTATAGATTGAGTTTTAAATGTAATGGTTTTGCAAAATGTGAAAGGTACTCCCAAACAGAGACCAAGATGTGCTTTCAAACTACGCCAACTTGGTCTGAATGTAGTCCGTCTCCCTGTTTGAGGGGACTCAGGCACCAATTAATCAGTCTTTACCTTCTCTCATCATCTCGGACAGATGAAAAGGAGAGCACATAGGAAGTGCCACATTGTGCTGGAACACGCCATCTGAGCTGGCAGCACAGCAAAGTGTCCAAACAACCTCACCCCAAACAGTCGCCCACTCCAGCTCATGCTAATTGGTTGCAAATGCCTTTTAGGATGAGCCAGTGATGGAGTTTGTATAGACAATGCTCATGCGCTTTAATTCCACCATAATTGCTTCCTCTTTTTTGGTCATCTTTTTACATTTTCCATACCTGAGGATGAATTCTGGTTGTTTTTTATGCACATTCATGTATGTATGCATGTCAGTTTGTGAACTGTTTGAGGGAGGCTTCGGTCACTGTTTCATGTTAAGGTATTCAAAGCAAAGACTTGTTGTGTGATCTTCTCATCTAAGACTTGTGAGTATGTGTGGATATGAGTATACCTTTGAACCCTAATCATGCTATAGTGGTCCTTCAAGTACAGGGACAGGGCTCCTTTGTCAGAGATCAGACAAACAGAATTAAAATGCACTGATGTGTTTCTTGGCCTGCGTAATTGGCTTCCGGTAAACATGTCTGTGGTGGTTCATGGTGCAGAATGTGGCATTGATTTGGCTTTTGTCGTGATGGTTTCTAACCAAGTGAAAGCTCTCAGATGAGGATCTTTTGTTGTTTATGTCCGCCTGCCTTTGGACTCTTCAAAGTGATCGCACTCGAGCCAAAATCACAATGTTAATCAGCTGAATGGAAGAGTTTTGTGGATAGAGGCCGTCTGTGAATAGTGTGGGAGACAAGTGTGTTTGATCGGGTATTCACTGTTTTATATGTTTGTGCATTTGAATTGCATTGTATTTGTGTTTGATATATAAATGATCTTGACTGTACTTGATCTTGAATGCACATGTGTGTTGTTTTTTTGTGTGTTGTTACATTTGCATGTGTTCTGGTGTTGATGCCTGTGCGTGCTGTACGTGTTAGTGTTTGTATATGCTCAATATCCAGGGCTGAGAGCCATGTCTCAGTGTTGTGTGTGTGTATGTGTGTGTGTGTGTGTGTGTGTGTGTGTGTGTGTGTGTGTTTGTGTGCGTGTGTTGCTGCAGTGTGCCAGTGTCTCAAGTCCTGCTTGGAGCTACTGGCCTCCACCCGTTGATCAAACCTGGCAACCTGAGTCATTGACAGTACCACCACTTCCTGAGGAAATCTGTGATCCAAACAAACAAAGCCTGGGCTCATATGTCAGGCCAATAATAGTGCTGCAAAACAAATACAGCCATCCCCTGAAGATCTGTTGTGAAGTCTGATTTAAAGATCTGCTTCAGTCACACCAGCATATAAGTGCCACACACACCATCACAGCAACCATGTCTCTGAAAAATTATGTCTGTAAGTTTGTGATTTGTGATTGCGATTTGTGTTGCCATATCCATGTAGAAGAAACTGTAATTGCTTGGGATGCAAGATATGGAGTTATTGGAAATTATACCAATAATTACCTACCTCTTACAACCAGTGTTGCCACAGTTACCTTGACAAAGTAATCCGATTAGTGATTAGTGATTACTCCTTTAAAAGTAACTTAGTTACTTTACTTTACTGAGAACGACACAGCCTCCAACAGCTAGAAGATCCTGTATGGTAGCCATGCTGAGCAGGTGTAATGAAATACATAATGAGACACTTCCAGCCGAAAGATCTCCATGAGTTTGAGCATGATATCCTCCATCCCCTGCCAAATGTAACGTGATAATAATTTATCCCATTCGTTGAATTGTTTATCATTAATTTCAATTGGGAGGGTCTGGAATAGATATAGTATCCTTGGCAAGATGTTCATTTTTACCGATTCAATCCGAGATTCAAAATTTAGTACTGGAATAAGATTCCATCTCTTCATATATTCCTTTAATTTCTTATTTAATAGATCAACATTTAAGTTGTATAAGTTTGACAAATCTTTTGGGATGTTGACTCCCAGGTACTTCATATGTTCTAGATCCCATTTTAGTTGAATCTTAGAAGTAATGTTTTGACTAGGTTTGTAATCATAAAGGTATGATATTATACCAGGAATGGTAGGATTCCTTTCTCCAGACTGGAAAGAGGCCAAACCCATTTGGCCTCTTTCCAGGCCAAATGGGTTTGAAATTGCTCCATTTATTTTTACTCTGGCTTTTGGTTTATTATATAGTGCTTTAATAGTTTTGATAAAAATTTGATGAAATCCAAATTTGTCCAATAGTTGAAATAGGAACTCCCAATTAATGCGATCAAAAGTCTTCTCGGCGTCAAGGCTTAACATTACTGCCAGGAGTTTATTTTTGTTCATCTCCTCAATCACATGTAGCGTTTGGCGAATGCCATCTTGTCTGTCTTTGCTGAATAAAACCTGCTTGATCTAGACTTATTATCTGAGGAAGAATATTTTCAATTCTTTTGGCCAAAATGTGAGTAAAGATCTTATAGTCTTGGTTCAGAACACTTATCGGCCGATAGCTTCCACAGTCTAATTTGCCTTAATTTTACCCTCTTTTGGTATCACGGAGATCACTGCCTCTCTCCAAGAGAGAGGAACAATGCCAGTTTTAAGCACATGGTTGTATGTAGTTTTCATTCTCGGGGTGAGTAAGTCCTTCATCTCTTTGTACCACTCTGCTGGAAATCCGTCTGGCCCTGACGCTTTGTTTATCTTTGAATGCAATATTGCCTTTTTAATTTCTTCTTTCTTCTTCTTCTTAATTTTATGAGCTTTAAAAAAGCTTCCATCCCTTCTTCATCTGTTTTGGGTTGGGTATATAGATTTTATAAAATGTTTCAAAGGTTTGTTGGATATCCTTTATTTTGTAGTGTGTAGAGTTGGTGATGGGGTTCCTTTATTTTATTAATTGTATTTTCTGCCTGTTGCTTTTTTAATTTGTAAGGTAATAATTTAGCTGATTTACTACCAGTTTCATAGTATTTTTGTTTTAGAAAGGTTACTTTTTTCTTAATATCATTTGAGTGAATCACATTCAGTTCGTTTTTTCTTACTCATTTCCATTTTTATTACTGAATTTAATGTCTTTTTATGTGCATACTCTAATTTTTCCAGTTTCGACTGTAACTCCGACTGCTTTTCTCTGTTTTTTTCAAATTTGAGCAGTAGCCTATAAGTTTTCCCCTTAGAACCACTTTGCAAGCATCCCAAAGAGTTTGTGGAGATACTTCTCCATTGTCATTTTCATCAAAATATTGCTTGATGTCGGTTCATCAGTTCATTATTTGGTCCCGCATTGGATCTAGGATCCCTGTATTTAGGCTCCAAATGGTCCTCTTTTTTCTGTTGTGTCTAATGTTACATTTAAGTAGACTGGTACATGAACGGATAAATCCATAGTCCCAATATTGCAATTTGTAACCCTATACATGTCCCTTTGATACATAAGGTAATAATCAAGCCTAGAATAGATCAAATGTGGATGAGAAAAAAAAGTTAAGTCTTTTTTAGTCAGATTCAATTCTCTCCAAGTATCGCAGAGACCGAGCTCCCTCATCATTATTTTTAAAATTTTTGGTAGTCTTCTTCTCCCCTGTGTAGCAGGGTTTTGATGTGTCTAGGGTTGGGTGTAGTCTAACATTGAAGTCTCCACCACAGATTAGGGTACCCTGTGCTTCCGAGACTAATAACTCAAAAATTTGTTTGAAAAATGTCTATTGAGAAAGTGGAGGAGCGTAGACATTCAAGAAGGTAACTAAAGCACCCTGTAAATAACCTCGGATCAGAACAAATCTCCCATCTAAGTCTTTCTTTTCATAGATGCACTCAAAATTTAGTTTATTAGAAATTCAAATTACCACCCCTCTCTTTGAGCCCTGTCTATAGGAAGACGAGTATTGATTAAATCGCCATCTTATAAGTTTTTCATGTTCCGAATTTGATAAATGTGTCTCTTTGAGGAGAGCTACTTCTACTTCTTCCCTCTTTAATTTTGCCATAATTTTGCTTCTCTTGATTGGATTGCCTAGACCATTTACATTATAGGTAATGACCTTAATTGACTTGGTATTTTGCATTGTATGTCATTTAAGGATAATTGAAGCCCTGAACGCCAAGATAAAAAAGAAAAAAGAAGACTTTTGCACCCCTGTGCTGTGGGTAACAATAGCACCAACACAAACATTAACTACAACAAGACAGAGAACGTAACAAAAATTCACAGTGACTTCCAATGATGAGGCCTCTTTCATGGCCTCATAACTCAGATGGAACGTGAGTTTAGAGGGAAGGTCTCTTCCATATAGCGATGAGAGAGAGCCCTCTTCAGCCTCCAAGCTGATAGACAGGTCCACAGTGTCCAGTAAAATGTCCCGACTTCACATACTTATTCCTTATGCCTTTAAATGATATACTTAATAGGTGAAGTTTTACACAAATAACCTCACGGAAGATATCTGTTTGCTAGTGTATGATTCTCTCCTCTCAATGTCAAGTCACAAGGACAAATAGGTATGTAATCGTTACATTTTCAATACTTATCAAGTGTCCTGACGTCGGAATCTTTGAAGTGACTCTTTGAAGCCGTGTTTGGCGCTCAGGTTCTCCGGGTTTCCTCGCCTTCCGCTGGGTCGCCAAGACAGCCGGCTGATCTGATCCAGAAGAGAAGTTGGGTTTTTTAGAACCGTCAAAGGTCTCCCCCTCGCTGCCATGTCTGCCGTTGCCGCCTCTGTTGAGTTGTAGGTCACCGTGCCTTCCTTGTAGTACACCTGCAGCCTGGCTTAGTCTGAAATCGTATGCTTCTTTCCTTCAGTGCCGCCTTCGCCTCTGTGTAATCAGCAGCTCTGGTGCATAGTCGTGGTCCATATATGTCTTCTTCCCTTGAAAGTCGAATCCCTTTCTTTGCCATGCTTTTTTGAGTACCTCTTCTTTAATTTTAAAGCTTGAGAAGTTGGCCACGATGGATCTTGGCGGGGCCTCGGCCCGGGGTTTCGTGGTGAGCGCCCTCTCAATATTCAGGGCTGTGGAGGACGGGAGCTCCAGGCCTTTCATTAACAGATCTTCCACAAACGTAGTCATTGTTGCCGTACCATCTTCAGCTCCCTCCTTCACCCCACATAGTCTGACATTCTCCCGTCGGGAGCGCCCCTCCAGGTCCATCAATTTAGCTCCTGTTTGTGCCTGAAGTTTCACCAACTCAGCCAAAACCACTTCTGAAGGCTGGATTCGAGTCTCCGCTGCGTCTATACGCTCCTGCGTCTCTTCCACTCGTTTGTAGATCTTATCAATGTCTTCGTGGATGTAGTTCAGTTTCTGGCTAGAGTCCTTTCTAAAGTCTTGTAGCTCTTTTAGGATAATTCCGAGATTAGCATCATGGCTCTGTTCCGGGTCAGTCGGTTGCATGTCCGCGCGCATGTCGTCGCTAGATTGTGACTGTCGATCTTCTTCCATGTTGTCGTTTTCCTTCCTTTGAGCGACACTTTTCTTAGGTTTCCTGGGCATAATCTTTGGCCTGTTTCAATTGCATTTATATGTACGCGTCACAGAGAAATTTAGAGTCTTGGCCATGCTGTGTTTAAGTTTTACCGTGGGGAGCCTGTTAGTCTATGCCGCCATCACTTTGCCAGCCAGACCGGAAGTCCTAGCTGAGGATTTTGATGTTAGAAGTAGGCTTCTATGTTAAAAAATGTGGAAGGAGTTAAAACATTTGCCGGAATAATAAAAATAAGAAGAAAACAATTCCGTCTCTAGAAAAACTATATTTGCGTCCAGCATTTACAACCAATTCAGATTTCCCATTATTTGACCAATGATTTATTGGCCCGACAATTACTGTGCATCCCCAGTAAACACTTAGAAGTTAAAAAAAGTACACCTGTCCTGTCTTGAGCTTAATTTTGGTTTAGATTTTTTTCTTTTGCACAAAAATAACCATTAATACATGAATCAAACTTTAGTTGCTATGAGCAGATATTGTTGGACATCAGTTGTACATATTAATTATCAGTCAGTGTTTTGTTGATACATTTGGTTTGAACATTTTACAACTTCACATGTATTTATGTGGATAACAAAAATCAATTGGCAGTATTATCTTCTCCAAACATATTTGTAACTACAGCGTTGGTTGGAAGTAGTAAGTAATGTAAACAGGCCATATTTAACAGTGTTAATGTCGTGGCTGTCGGCATGGCACCGCACATTTGTGCTCCTCAGACAACAAATTTCGCCGACTTGCGCTATCCCCTGAGTCTTCCTGTTGCGGCACCATGAGGCTGACCCTTGACTTTCATGTTAATTCCCAAATGTTTGCATGCTCACACACTAATGATCCAGAACAAGGTTAATATTATACCTGCTCAAGATCAACCTCATAGAATTATTGTGAGAGTGTTAGCATGCTGACGGTAGCCTTACATAGCCCTCCAGCATGAAGAGACTCATGTTTGTGTTTTCAGAGAGACTACTAAGAGATTCTATCTGCTTTCATGTCTCCATTGTAGACTAAATGAAGCAATAAACTCACATTTTGCCATGTTTTGTTGGTAGTTGGTTCTCTGAGAAATGATCCAGTTGTTTTTGTCACAGCGGCGCCAACAATAAAGCCACTTGGGAATGCTGGGGGGGAAGCTGTTTCCACTTTGAATTGGCTTTTTGAATTATTACCTCACTGCTCACTGTAATAAATTCAGCAAACACATCAAATGGCCTCAAAAGATATATTCTGTTTCATTTAACAGACCAAATGTATTATGATTGTAACATGCTAATACAGAAGTTATTCCACACTGAGAGGGATTGAAATGCTTAAATTATTGTAATTTGCCTATCTCTTTATAAAAGCAAGGAATCTATGTCTGTCTGTCTGTCTGTCTGTCTGTCTGTGTGCCTCAAATATCTCTGCGGATCAGGATCAGACTGACCTGAGAGTTTCAACATGGCTGCTGCTTGGTTCAGTGGTGTGCAACTTCGCATTTGTTTGGACTGCAATGATACCGTGAATAAATCATTTCATAAATGCTTTACAAATTCGGGAGCATTGTCCACCGGAGCCACCACAGTCATGTGCGCACCAGAGCCAATCACTGCACACCATAGCCACATGCGCACCAGAGTCAATCACTGCAGAGCTCAAGCCCACGACATACGTTAAGAAACAAGTGGATTTATACCTGCAGCGGCGCCAGCTGGACCGGGATTTTGCCGGCGGTTCGGTCCCGTCCTGTTCTGTGCATCTAAACTGACTGTTGTGGATTAATGAGACTAAATGAGTCCGGACTGAGTCTGTTCGGGTCAGAGGAGATCCAGAGATGCGCGGACAACAAAGTGGAATCCGAATCTGTGGATGTTCGTGTGTAGCTAGCTGCTAGCCGCTAGCCAACTTACACGGCCCACCTCCTGAGTCGACGGACCGGACGCACTGGCACGTCCAAAACCGGACTTAGGGTAAATAATGTCTGCCACGCTTTTTCGCGGACACTGCCGTCACGTTTGCTTTTTGTCTGGTGCAGAAGAAACGGTAAAAACGGGTTTTTGTCACGAAAGTGTCCAAGCAGCAAGTTTGGTTGTTGAGGAACAGGAAGTTGTGGGAGGGACGGAGACGGATGATTGACAGGCAATGACGGTCAATGTACAGACAGCGATATTGAGAGTTGAGAGATTTGTGACATATAGCGTGTTTGGAGTGTACAGTTAGTGTGTTATGTAGTGTTCGGTGTCGTGTGTTTAGTGTGAAGTGGAGTCGTTTTTTTGTTTAATGAGTCAAAACAATGAGAAGAAGCTGAATGTGAAGCAGGCAGTGCAGCTCTTCATTCAGCTGGCAGGAGCTCAGGCAGACCTGAGCATTGCCTGCATTTAAATGTAAATAGTTACATATACATTTTGAGAATGTATGCACATATTTAGCAAACAACAATTTATATTTGCATTATAAGTAATAAAAATGGTTTGTGAAACATATTTGTGGTTTTCACAGTAAAAAAAACACTTTTTCTAATCGGATTATTTTTTATTTTTTTGTAATTTTAGGTCCATTGTGTTAATACAGTATGTCAAAATGAGAAAATAACTGTACAGTCACACATGAGAGGTTGTGCTGAAAATAATCACACCAAGTAAATAGTTTTTAAGGTGAAAT
>CAEMYA010000112.1:3883993-3898379 GCA_903131615.1 Diplodus sargus
CAAAATGAAAAAATAACTGTACAGTCACACATGTGAGGTTGTGCTGAAAATAATGACACCAAGTAAATATTTTTTGAGGTGAAATATAATGGCTAAATCAAAAATAGTCAAAAATCAATTATACCCTGGAATATCGGATTTCATAACAAACCTAAATATCCCCGACGTTCCACCTTCAAACAGCCTCTTTTGGCCATCAGTGAAAAATGCTTCTTAACCTCCCACTTTTCTATAGGAACACTTATTTCCTACGGGCAATGCACTACTGATTATAAAAGAGTGTGGTGTGTTGAAGAGGGGTTTGACCTCATTGATATCAGTGGTCAAAGTGTTGGACAACTGCAGGACAGATAGATAAACAGTCAGACTGACAGGAGGGCGAGCAGGCAGATAAGCTAGCAGACAAGAGGACTGTTGACAGCCATGGTGTAAAATCAAATGAGAGGAGGCATAATGTGGGGGAGAGAGTTCGGAGACAGGAAGAGAGTGAAGGATGGGATGCTGACAGACTGCTGATTGAAATACCCCAACTGACTTTGTACTCATCAAACTGACATCCTGTTTGGCACGAGGAAGCGACAGGATGAAGGAGATGGTCCATACCTGCGCCGTGTTATCCTCAGTACAGAGGGAGGAGTAAGAGGAGAAGGGGGATGTGGGGCCGGCTCTTCCTCACTGCCTGGCGGATCTCCTGCTGTTCACACGGAGGGGGAGCACTGTTTGTTTAAGTGGCTCTGCATGGCAACCACTTGTGAGCGGCTCCTGTGAAAGCCTCCGCTGGCTCAGGATGGAGATTGGGGTGAGGGTGGATCTCCAGACGAATAAACACGGACTGACATTCTCTTCTCCCTCCTCAGCCGCACCTAGCTGGTCCTCCATATCCCTTTGTGAGCATCCGTTGTGACTGCACTGTAATGCTGCTCCTCATCCTCATCTCTGTGCCCTTCCATGGACATGCTGTAATAATACTGTCATAAGGCATTTTAGTAAGCCCGTCTGACCTCCAGTATTGAAAATTTGAATGGCGCCCATCTGGACTCACACTGCCCACAGAAGAGGGGGACAAAGGTGTAAGGCTCTCTGTATATATTTTCCTTTAACGACTGCATTGCACTGTTTCCACAGAATATGTAATTGCTTGTGCAGGGGTTGTTTTTTTTCTACCCATAAATTTGGTGTCACCTTCTTAAACAAAAGCTTTATGGGCAGCTCTAGCTCAGGAGGTATAGCAGGTCATCCAGCAATCAGAGGGTTCCCCCACCTGTATGTTGTAGTATCCTTGAGCAAGATAATGTACCATAAATTGCACCTTGTACCTTTAGTGTATGAATATGAGTATGTGTGACTGGCTGAATGTGACAAGTGTTGTAAAGCGCATTTAGCGGTCAGTAGACTGGAAAAGCGCTTCAGAAATGCAAGTCCATCCACATTCTACGCCTGCAAATCCTCTGAAGATGCCTGAAATATAAAAGCTTTAATTGTATCCAGTGATTGACAGGAAGGATTGTAACATTACATTCCACTGACAAGAAAACACTTAACACTCAATAAATCACAAACTTTGTCCACACCAACTGTTTTATGTTTGCAATGATGGATGATCTCGTCCTGGAAGAACAAGAACTTATCAGGAATGAATACCAGACAGAAGCCTTGGAAAGATGGAAACAGGCTTCTGACTCCTTTGACTGTGTGCAGACATCAGCAGCATAACTAAAATTAGAATGACAGCCTTGACTACTAAAACAAATAAACGAGCGGAAACTAACAGCAGCCCTCTGTTTTAGTAACACAACCACCTTTCTTTTTCAGACATGGATGAGTGTGAGAACGACTACAATGGGGGCTGTGTCCATGAATGCATCAACATACCTGGTAACTACAGGTGCACCTGCTACGATGGATTCATGCTGGCCCATGACGGACACAACTGTCTCGGTAAGAACAGTCTTTGTTTGTGTGTGTGTGTGTGTGTGTGTGTGTGTGTGTGCCTGCCTCAGATCCTGATGGACTTGATGATTAATGAGTGGCTGTACTAAATGTCTATGGGTACTGTGTAACAAAATAGCAATGTTTTGTTGCAAGAGAAGTCTTGTTGTTAACTTACATGTTTTGTTTCGTCTTACCTTGCAAGGCAGCTGGATTTGCAGTATCATGTGATCATGCAACTCCATCTTGCCAGACTTAAAACTATGCACTTGTATGAATCAATCAAACTACTGGCAGCTGCAGGTATGGTTCAGGTGCCACAACAGGGAGAGAAGCAATGGAGGCTCCTCTGCAGGTTAGTGCTGCTCCTATAGCAGGGGTATGCAATTAAGATTCACGTTCTGTACTTATCGCAAGTAAAATAAGGACTGGGTTTTTAAATAAAATTCCCAACAGAGAGCTTCAGAAAATTCCTTCTCTTAAAAAAAGAAATGATTTTAGAATTAAAATCTATTTTAAAAAAAGGAAATACAGAGTACTTTGGCTTTCCCATTTTCTTCATTTTTAATTAAGATTCACATCTTAAACAGTCTCAACGCATCTTAACAGCTGTACAGTCTTTCTTTCCCTCTTATATCCCACTCCCCCACTTGTTTAATGAGAGTAATAAAAAAAAAAAAAAGAGTAGTCAATGAGAGCTCTAGTTTTACCAGCAGTTTAGATTTGGGCTAGAATGGCGTCAGCTACATGTACAGCTGTATGGAGCCAGAACGGTGACATTAAAATGTAGCATTCAAAACAAAACAAATACTGAAAAAGGAAACATCGGCATTGAAACATTTGTATTGAAAACAGTCGTATTGGCATTGAAAAAAGTTTTGGCACTGAAAAAAGAAACTAATTAAAATAATTAAAATCTGAAAATCTCATTTTATTTTATTGGGATTTTTTTTGTATTTTTCAATGACAATCTTCAGATTTTTTCTTCATGTCACTTTTTTTTCAGTGACAGATTTTTTTACAATGTCAGTTTTTTTTCAGTGTCACAGATTTTCAGTCACTGTTTTGGCGTCGAGAGGGAGGGGCCTGAGGGGAGGGGCAAGTAGTTTACATATAATTTGAGAAGATATTAGGGGCGTTCAAGTTGAACACCTGCTGACGCACTGCATCAGCGAGATCGGGGCTACAAACGCTGCTATGAAGTTGGACACTCTCTCTTCCCGTAGATGTGACGTGACTTGGCTGAGCTTGTGGTGTTTGCCTTCCTCGTCTGGGAAGAAGTGGAGGAAATTGAAATTCCATTAAAGTTTGAGGAAAATAAAAAACAACGGCGATCAATTTTCTTACCTGATGCTATGGGAACTTTGCTGGCCTTTTTCTCATATTAATCTCCTTCGAAAATGATTCAGTCAGAGATGTTCAAAATAGTAGTCAACCAAAACATGTAGGATAAGGGAATAGAGCAGTGGAACTGCTGCCATGTTGCATGCAGACGACCGGGGATCAAGACTGTCTTTTGCAGAGGATGTATTCATCTGATTAGTTATGTATATCTATATATATATATATATATATATAGACAGTTCATATTTAGAGACAACAGAATGTGACAGCGTTGTTACAATAACAACTTCAAATTTGGATATTTTTCAAAACGGTCACACAATGGCACATCAAGAGTAGATGAATAGCCTAAAAATGTTGTCTTACTGTAAATGCTCATGTTCTGTTTTCCTTGTAATGTCGTCACTTAATACATTTGAACTTTGTCTATCTCGTACATTATAGTAAGTCTTGCATAATAATAATACAATACAATTACAACAGTTATTCATTATGATGATGACAACTGTGCTTAGGTGCATGATTATATCACAGCTGAGGGGAATTTGCCGACTACATTTAACAAATAAGCATAACTATAGACACATAAGATGATGCATTTTCTTATAGCAACATTATTCACAATGACTGATATACATTTCACTGAATGAATGAAATACAATAATCAGAACAAATGACTGAGTCAGATGCCTTGCCGTCTCATCACACGCAAAATAGCTCAGGATAATTCTTTGTATTGTTAATGTGACTGGAACAGATATTGTTAATAAGAGTGGATAGTACAGGTAACACTGGACACAGCAGTGAACCGCTTCTCCATCATCACCCTTTAGAAGCTGACAGAACTGAGCAGTTTATTGACGACATCTTTCAGGGTTGTTGCGTTAGATGAAGGATTTTATAGGTTTATTCATGTTGACTATCCCATAGGTGCGGCCACACGGCTGCTACTTATCTGAAAGTATTTGATATTTGAGTAGAAAAGAGGCGCTTATGGAAATGGAAATTCATCGAAACACACGTCATTTATGTCAACGTGGATGAAAGCCAATTAGGGCAAAGTCCTGACGCCATGAAGGTGGGTCTAGGGTCGCGCAGTACCTGGAGAACAACTGTGCAACTCTAATATAGCATCTGTTGTATCAGAACTCGAGAGTATATTTCTTTGAAAGAAGATCGAAGAATGGCACTAAAAGCTTTTCTCAGTGGAAAATGAGTTTTCACTCTTCTCCTGACTGGCTTTGGTGAGAGTTTGATTTACTAACTACCTCTGCTGGTGTTCTCCTACTGTTGATCTGATTAGTCAAAGTTATAGACAGATGGTTCATCCATTCACTGACCCAGTACGTTTGGTGCCAGCCCTTTTCAAAATACTTTGTTAAGGTGACTTCCTAGATGGCTCTGTGAAATCAAACCATATCATTTTCCAGGTTATCTTCATGTCCCATTGTGGAATTTTGTCTGGCTATATTGATGCTCAGTGGGACTGAATTAAAAAAAGATTAGACATATTGACACATTGTATGCTGCACAAAAAACAATCAAGCCCTTTTCATTTGTTTTCAAAAAGATTAAAGAGGTCATATAATGCTTTTTGGGTTTTTGCTTTTCCTTTATTGTGTTATGTCACATCTTTGTGCACGTAACAGCACTGCAAAGTGAAAAAGCCTGGAGTCCACACCAAAGGGAGTTACTCTCTCCCACAGAAGACACTTCACCTGCACTGCCTGAAACGCTGGGTTTGGAGTCAAACCTTTATTTCCGTAACTTATGTGCATCACTGTATGAAAGGCGTTATATAAGTATATATTTGTATATATTTATTATAAAATATACACACTCCAGTCAGTTGTCAGCGTTATTTTAGATCACACTTCCTTGCTCGGCATGACCTGCCCTAAAAGTAATGCGCATCTGCAACTCTCACCAAAGATTGAACAAAGGCGAGATACCTCACTCTGTAGTTAGAACGGAACATTAAGTTCATACAGTGTGTAAAAGTATGCTGCAGCAATGCACCACATGAATAAGATAAAAACAATTGAATTATTATTAGTAATTAAATTTACATAAATATTTTGTTTCAAAATTAAAATTAAAGTGTGTAAACCTATTATGCTTGGACCCCCAAATAAAAGTATGAACCTGAAAATTAGCATTATATGACATCTTCATAGACTTAAGCCCCTTTCACATCTGGATTTATCCAGAATCTGCAGGAAGGAGCTATATGTGTGAACACAAATGTCTGTATTATTTGCCCTGGAATTTACCCTGCCAGCTCCCTAGTCTTAAATCCGGGTGAGCCACATGTTTGAATAGAGCAGACAATTAAGAGAGGATTTTAAGGCCTGTGGGAAGCCTTTTTTTCAACTGTATGGTTCATTTTAACTGTGTGTCCAAATGTTAATCTATGCTTGCTGTGCGTGGGTGAGTATTTAATTAGTCTGTGTGTGTTTGTGTGTATGTGTGTGTGTGTGTGTGTGTGCGCGTGCGTGTGCATGTGTGTGTATATGCATTCATCCACCACTCTGTATATGATTGTGAATACATATGTCTTTCTGTGCTTCAGAGAGTGTTCTTAAGGATGTGTGTGTGTGCGTGTGTGTTGTGTGCATGTGTCCCTGTATCTCCTAAGCCCGTCTGGCTCAGCTTGCCTTTCTCTGGAGAGTCCCTCTGTCATCGTTTGGAGGCTTTCCATGATTTGTGCAGTTTTGTGCTTGTTTCTTTGTACTGTTGGGAGAGCGCTCAGGGTTGAAAAGTTCTCCTACAGATATCTGGCTGTGCTTTACTACTGACAGATCCAGCCGATTTAGCCCCAGTACTGTGTTATTGACTTAATGTCAGCCAGACTAATGTGCTTTCTGTCCTAAGCAACACGTTGTTCTGCATGGATGTGCTCAGCCACATTTTATCCTGTCAGCCCTCAATGCTGACAGACGAGAGCTAAATAAAATCAGAAACATAAAGAAAACATGTGATTCTGGATGCCCCTGTGTCTTTAGTGGGATGTATTTTGGCATTTCCAAGTGTTGTAACTCATTCCTTGAGCCTTTGGAGAGATTGAGTGAGAGATTGAGTGGTAATAGCAGCAGCCAGCAGTGCAGAATGGCTGCTGAGTTGTGGGTTCACCTCACAGTAATGACTTTTAGACAGCTGAGATAAAGCAGAGACTCCCCGCCTTCTGAATTCAAATTTTCCTCCATACACAAGCACGACAAAAGATGTTAAATAAAAATCGATGCCTGTGCTTCCAGATGGCCTCTTTGGTCTCTATTGGATGAGTAAAGTTGGCTGCACAAATAAAGTTATGTTTTACAGAAGTTAAACTGTCATTAGTCACAAAGTCGATGAAAACATTTTTTTTTACACCACAATTCCACTGCCAAAGACTGCATATTGCCAGTATAACTAATAACCGGTATATTTCTGTTAATATCTTTTTGCAGTTTTCATTGTTTCAAAACATACGAGATGTCATCCACCACAGTGAATCAGTTTTATTTTATGCCAAGGCTTTATACTGACTGACTAAAAGTTCCTCTAGACCTGGGAATCATTTTCATAGATTTTACCAGCATGAACATCCATCATCATAGCAATTTGCTCCCTGGCTATTTTGGGATGCAAGACGGAGTCACTGATGGAAACTGCTTTACAACAGCAGGAATCACAGGTCTTACACAGGCTGAAACAAGGTTTAACTTAACTGAAATATTTAGCCTAACTCAAAGTAAAAAATAAAGTTACATAATGCAGGTCTGATGTTGTAGGCTCAGAGCTTCTTTCTGACCTGGGTTCTGGGTTCTTTAGAACAACTTTATGTCATGAGAGTTAAACAAGCACAGGAAGGCAACTGATGGATAGAAGGTAGTTCATTTAACTTTCATGTTAGTTTTTACTGATCAGCTTATCAATTAGCGGTCAGTAACCATGATGGAATTATGTCAACTATGGATGTAAATAAAATCCAACAAATGTATGCAGTGATAACTGAGCAGTCTCCGTTCTAATTAATGTCCGTATTTACCAAAATGTTACTGTGATTAATTCTTCATCAGCTCCTTCATAATTCTATTAAATCTGTGCCTTGAAGCTGCAGCTGAGGTTGGACAGCACTTGACAGCCAAGACAACTGGATGGTGAAGTATGAAGATGCCTGTCAGTCAATATCAAACATATCTTTTTCATACAATTTAAAAGATACGTTCACGTTGCACCTAAAATAATCACCAGTTGCTGTAATCATTCCATTTTCTTATGAACATGCTTCCAACGTAAGCGATGGAGGATGACGTCCACAGTCTATACACTGTACATTATGAAGTTTATCTGAAGCCAAGTTAGTCTCAGTTAGACAAGTCAATAGGGCATCTTCCAAAGTCACGGTTCAAAGCAGAAATGATTGCAGTGTCCACTGAGTAGATTGTTTCAGTACAGACCTTTTAAAATTGTCAACCTATTATTCAAGTTGTGATATTTTCCAAATTAAACAGTATCTACGTTCTTGTTATTAACAACAAGAAAAACAGAGGAAAGAACAGGAATTGGGAACTTATCTTGGTAGAAGTTATGGGTTTTCCTCAGGACTTCCATAAAGTTGAAGTTTATTTTGTTAAGCCAGCATCTAGTGGTCATTAAAGGAAGTGCAGTTGAAGTCATTCCCACATGAGCCTCAGCTGTGGTGGTTGCCTCAGGATCCAGAATCTAGACAATGTGAAGCTGCTGTTTATAATCTGATGATACCGTCTGAGACACGACTACAACAACAACAACAAAATGAAACCCTGGTTGTAAGTTAACTTCAGAGGAGGGTGTGAAGTTAGTGGGATTTCACCACACGTGTTTGTGCCACTAATTCAAACGCTACAAACTGAGTCATACGAGGATTGTCATCACCTACTCTTTATGGCCCAGTGGGAGGAAGCCAGCCCATCTATGACTTTAACCCAGAGACATTCTTTATTGGATGTTGACTGGATGCGCGTCATGCAGTCTTAATGAAGTGCTACTAATTAAAAGCGGGTTGCTGAGTTCAAACGAGGCAGTAAAGTGTGAAATCAGATGCAAGATCTATGTGATCACAATCAAAGAGCACACAGGCACTGTGGCTTTTTTCTTTCCTCTTTCCGTTCTGTCTTTATTTTACACTGCACTTCTATTCCTCATCCTCTCCTCTTCTCTTCTCTTACTGTCTATTACTGTCTATTTTTTGTCTCTCTCTCTGTTTTCTCCCGTTGTCTCCACATCCCTCCTAAATAGACTTTTACTGTCTCTCACTGCCAGCCATGCTCCGCCTATTTTTCCATCTACTCTTCATTTGTCTTTTTTTCTGTCTTTCTCTCTCCTTTTTCCTTTGTCTGATCTGTTATAGTCTTCCTGTCTGTCTGCTGACCTTGTACTAACTTCCATCTAATTACCTTAATAACTGTCTGGTGTCCTTTTTCCTTCTTCCCTCCCATCACTTTGTAAATCTATTTGTCAGACAGATCACTGAATGTTTTCACTAAACCTTTAGCCGCCATCAGGCAACAGCAGCAAAAATACAGACTGACTGGACATTTATGATCCATTAAATGATCATTATCTTTTTTTTTTTTTTTTTTCATTGGTGAAATTATGTGAATGACAGGGTGACATGGGGAACAAGTACATTACACCACGAGGATCAGTGAATACAGACAGTGGACATACAGTACAGATAAGAACAGAAAACAACATGAAGTCATGATGATATGTATATAGGTAGTATAGGTGCGTGTATGTGTGTGTGTGAGAGTGCGTGCATGCGTACAAGTGGGTAAGAGGCAGATATAAGATATTATAAACATATGTAATATGGTACTGATCGATAGTACAATAGAAATAAATAAGTAAATTAAGTAAAAACTATTAAGAAAAGAGATGGAGGAGGAAAGTAAGACTGAAGGGAAAAAACAAAAAAACAAAAAAAATAGAAAATAAATGAATAAATAAATAGCTAAATAAGTAGTAATAGTATGCAACATGATATGAGATATATTAACATAATATATATTAACCTAATACAATTTCATATAAGATAAGACAGTATAGTGTAATACGAGGTATTATAATAAGAAATGCAGTATGATCACAAGAGATAATGTGAGGTATATGATGATTATCTAATGGGTGACTTTCTGACCTTCACAGTTCTGACCTGACAGTGCTGTTCCCTGTTGTACATGAGTAATATTCAAATTTAGCCTTGTGCTCAGTAGATTTTCCTTCGGACAGCAGAGACTCCTTTGGTTACACAGTCCAAATTTACATGACATGGGCTTTTTTTTGTGCAACTAGTTGAACCCCCAGACAAAACTATGTTGTCCGTTACATTTGTGAAGAATGAAAATAATCTTAATAACTTAATAACCTACATCATGGTACAATGCCATTAAGATTCAAGATTCAAGATGTTTTATTGTCATATACACATAGTTTACACTAGGCAATGAAATTCTTAATTTGCAAGTTTCCCGACACACAAAATATAGAATATAAAATATACAATATACTTATAAGAAGATTTGTAAGTGACAGGCATGTTTGCATGTGCAAAGGCTTCCACGCTCCTATAGCGTCTGCCAGATGGTAGCAGTGTGAACAGTGTGTGCTGGGGGTGTGTAGTGTCCTTTGTGATGTTGTGTGCCCACTTTGTGACCCGGGTTTTGTAAATGTCCTGAAGTGATGGGAAGGCTGCTCCACAGATGTACTGTGAAGTTTTAATCACACGTTGGAGAGCCTTCCTTTCCTGTACTGTGCAGTTTCCAAACCACACTGTGATGGATTTGGTCAGGATGCTCTCCACTGTACATCTGTAGAAGTTGCTGAGAAGTTTGGTGGACAGTACAAATTTCCTCAGCTTTCTTAAGAAGTACAGCCGCTGCTGAGACTTCCTGGCAATGTGCTGGGTGTTGTGTGACCAGGGGAGGTCCTCGCTGATGTGGGTGCCGAGGAATTTAAAGGTTTTCACCCTCTCTACCTGTGCCTCACCAATGTGAAGTGGGCTGTGCTGGTCTCTCCTCCTCCTCGGGTCGATAATCATCTCCTTAGTCTTCTCTGCATATAAGGAGAGATTATTTGTTTGGCACCAGGACACCAGCTGAGCCACCTCCTCCCTATAGTCTGTCTCCGCCCCACCAGTGATCAGTCTGATGACTGTTGTGTCATCCGCAAACTTGATGATGGTGGTGTTGCGCTGGGTGGGGGCACAGTCATAAGTGAAAAGGGGTGTACAGAAGAGGACTCAGCACACAGCCCTGGGGGATCCCTGTGCTCACCGTCCTTGTGCCTGATGTCCGGGTACCAACTCTGACTGTCTGGGGTCTGTCTGTGAGGAAGTCCAGGACCCAGCTGCAGAGGGAAGGTGTCAGTCCAAGGATGAGGAGCTTCTCAGCCAGTTTGGTTGGGAGGACCGTCTTTCCCTGCCATCTTGTTCTCCAGATGTGTGAGAGCTTTGTGGATGGCGGTGTTTACTGCATCATCAGTGGAGCGGTTCCGACGATACGCAAACTGTAGGGGGTCCAGCGTGTCCGGGATGGTCTTTTTAATGTGGGTCATGATTATCCTCTCAAAACACCTCATCACAATTGAAGTGAGTGCAATGGGACGATCATTTAAGCAGGTTATGGTGTTTGTCATAGGGAGGGGCACAATGGTGGTGGTCTTGAAGCAAGTGGGCACAGAAGATAGTGAGAGGGACAGATTGTAAATATCTGTTAGTCCCTCAGCCAGCTCCGCTGAGCAGACCCTCAGTGCACGGCCCGGGATGTTATCAGGGCCTGCTGCCTTCTGGGGATTCGTTCTACTCAGCGCCCTGCACACCTCAGCTGATGTCACCATGAGTGAAGAGCTCTGTGCTGCCTCTGTTGGTAGAGTCCCTCTGCTGGTGTTGGGGGCGTCGAAGTGAGCGTAGAACTTACTCAGCTCATCCTCCCTGCTCCGCTGCTGATAGTCTGTGATGTGTTGCAGGCCCTGCCACATGCGCCGGGGATCTGCGGTGATGTAGTATCCCTCCAGCTTCACTCTGTACTGTCTCTTGGCTACTCTGATGGATCTACGTAGGTTGTATCTGGCCTTTTTGTAGCCCAGAGTCACCAGAAGCAAATGCAGTGGTGTGGGCACGCAGCATTGACCGTACATCACAGATAATCCAGGGTTTTTGGTTTGGGAATGTTTTGCAGCACTTGATGGGGACAATATTGTCTATGCATGTGCTGATGTAGCTAGTAACTACTGAAGCATATTCCTCTAAGTCCACAGTACAGTCCTCTCTCACAGCAGCAGTCTTAAACACATCCCAGTCAGTACTGTTAAAGCATACTTTAACTGTTTCACTTACTGGGGGGGGCCTGTTTGAGGAGCTGCCTGTAAGATGGGTAGAGGAATTAATGTGTCATGGTCAGGGCAGCAACGAGACCTCAGACTGAAGCCGTAGATAAACAACAGCCAATGAATTATAACAACTGTTGCAGCATTTTGAGAAGTATTGTTACAGGAACATCATGCATCAGGTCAGCATCCAGGCCTCAGAGAAGAAATCTTGATGGATAGCTTTTGGATGTTGGATCTCAATTTAGACATAGTGATGGGTCTGGGCTATGTCTGAAAACTATAACAGGCAGAGCAGGTTTTCTCCCAAATCTGTCACACGCAGACACACACACACTGAAGATGTGACCGGTTGCTTGACCTTGCCAACATCTCGAAAAGTGACGTAATACGACATGGTTAGCCAGATCGAGAGAACCTTAGCCTTTCCATTAGATATTAAATACTGTGTTGATCTTGCAGGAGCAAAGGGAGAACAATTTAAAACAAATAAGGCAATGAAGCTTTGATTTGAGAAACAGAGATCCTCCATTTGGAACATATGAAAGTGTATTCTTTGATTGTTTATGGTGTTATGTAGTGACTCCACAAAATGGGGAAAATGGGAGAAACACCAACCCACCGTTTTGTGTCGTAGCTCGATAAATAATTGTATAAATGATACTTAGATTTGTAATGGTTTATTTCAACCAATGGCTCTTTCGTAATATTTTTCGTCTCTAAGTGAGTTGATTTTACAAATCTAATTCTAAACAAGTTGGGATACTGTGTAAAACTTAAATAAAAACAAAAAGTAATAATTTGCAAATGACCTGTGTTTAAGTATTCCTAAGTCTATGTAGTAACATCCTTGATACAATCATGTGTTTCACAAAGGAGGGCCTCAGCTCATCCTTACTTTTGAACGACAAGCCCAGTCACACGGCAATGGGTGTAGAAGGCCCGCCAGTCCATTAGGAGACAGTTTATGAATGTGATGGTTTACCTTGTGTATAGGTGCGAAAAAGTTCATTTGTGTATGAAGGTGCAGTGCCAGCAGGGGGCGATAATGACTAGAGCAATGGAGGAATAGGGTAGGCAAGGACAAGCGTGACAGTGACACGGTAGACTGGCAGGTCTGTTAGTGTACCTTCAAACCAAATCTGGCGTTGCGCGAAACGCTGTGGGAAACACACCGCCGGATTTGGTCTGAAACCAGCCTGATATGGTTTGGTATTATACCAGGTTGAAACAACTGACCCTTTCGAGGATGCTCCTTTCATTCTCATGATACTGTCACCTGTTACCAATGAACCTGTTTACCTGTGGAATCCTCCAAACAGGTGTTCCTCAACACTTTCCCAGTCTTTTTTTTTTACCCCTGTCCCAACTTGTTTGTAACGTTTTGCTGACATCAAAATAAGCATATATTTACAATATCAAAAACTTGACAAGGTAAAACATTCAGTATATTTTCATTACACCGATTTCAGTAGAGTGTATGTCAAAAAGATTTAGCAAATTAACACGTACCCAGTCTTCCAACTTTTGGGGAATTAATCCAAGTTTGTTTTGTACCCAGTAAAAGTTGGTAGAGGTTCTCAGTCATTTTTCAGTTTCAGTCTCTTTTAGAAACTAAAATAACCCAATGAAAGTTTTCTTCTTGAATGGTCTCAGTTTTCTATATTTGCTAACAGGACGTCTTTTTTTCCAATGTGGGATACCTTATTTTTCGGTCAAAATATTTGAATCCACATTTCAAGCTCCATTGAGCAAAAGAAGGGGGGGTAAGGTTGTATTTCACAGTTGATGCTTGTTACATATGATAAGTCTGTATTTAGCTCTCTTTGAGAAGATATACAGCACTGCAGATTGGGTCATGCATTCCTGTGTATTGACTCATTGTCACCACCCTCTCTGATGCTTTATGTTTATTGTCATCACCAACTGTCGACGTAAATAGCAGCCTGTGATGCATGGTAACCATATAAACAGAACTTTGAGAGACTAACAGGTCGGCCTATTGTCAAACCGCAGTATAAGCCTAGCTCAAACCTTTGGCTTCACGCTTCCCGCCAACAAGGAGGTCAGTGTTCTAATGCTATAGTGTCTCATTCAGCAGATTTAGTGTGTCACATGATCACTAATGCTCCCTGTCTCATGCCATTTGTACGTGCAAACATGCATTTATTGCGGCAGTCCATGTACATCAAGAGACAATGTCTAGGATCATGTGGTTTAGCGACGATGAGTTCAAAGATGTCATAAATTAAAATCAGATGTCTTCTTTGCCTGGTAGAAATGCAGAACCTGCTAATTGTAACCCCTCTGCTTTCTGACTGATTAATCATAGCTAAAAATATAGTGACAAGCCCCTGTCATCAGAGGACATTTGCTGTAGGCTTTAGGGTTCAGAGGCAGAGGTAGCAGATACTGAACAGTGAAGGTCAGTGCAGAGCTTTGGTGTAAGACTGATCTTAATGCACTTGGAGTGAACTGTACTGTAAAGACACCATCAAAGTGCAACAGCTCCATTTGAAAACAACATTTTTGTCTAACTTGTTTATTTCTCCCTCAAAGTTAACACTCAATTTACTTCTTATTTTCTTGCACGCTCTGGGCCTGCCTGTGAAAAACAATAAAGACTGTGTGGCTTTTAATGGACCCAAAGCATCATATTCAGAAACCTCAGAACTTTGTGGTGTTCCGAATGAGCCTTGGATCTACACTCTGGAAAATTGCAGTCTTGAAAAAAAAAAAAAAAATCAGTTTGCGTGAGTGT
>CAEMYA010000112.1:3910703-3932529 GCA_903131615.1 Diplodus sargus
CTCTCTCTCTCTCTCTCTCTCACACACACACACACACACACACACACACACACACACACACGCACACACACACGCACACAAACACACACAAAACAAACACACACAGACACACACCTACAGACACAGATGTATAGATATGTATACATGCACAGCAACTCTCTCTCCCTCACACACACACACACACACACACACACACACACACACACACACACACACACACACACACACACACACACATACACCACACACCAACATGCACATGAAGGAGGAATTCTCACTTTAAACAAACCAAAGCAGGAAATTGGTAGTACAGGGAGCTTTTAAATGACAGCCCAGGGGCACGCGGGAACTCTAAGTACAGGGAACTCTGTCTACCTGGCTGTTATCATCATCACTTACAAACCTCATCAATAGCTAAAAACACTTCACCTGCCATACATCTAAACACTTAGAAATCTACCCGTCTGTCAGATACTGTAAATGCTCAACAGGTTTAATTAAAGAAAAACCTGAATGTGTGTAAAAACACTTAATTAGGTGAAGTGCTGTGATTTAATCTTCTATAAATTTTAGTTTACAAGTCATAACTTTGACCAACAAACAGGGTTAAAAGTCTGGAGTTTGACTTTTAGATACCATAACGAACATGTCTGCATTAAAATGTCTAGACAATGAAATGACTAGACCATATTTTTTGTAGAGTTGGGTACTTATATCATCCTAAATGTTTCCAACAATGTTCAAACCCAGATAAGTACATCATTTAGTTCAAGGTAATGGTGCAAACTCCAGCAGAGAGTCAGAGTGAGGAAGAAAGTCTGTGAAGAAGACTAAACATAAAGTGAATAAAACTTTTATAACATTACCTTGTTACCCTTGTTAACATTTCTGCCTGAGTCATCAGATACATTTTCATCAGCAATGATGGTTGTTTAACAATGAAGATAGCAACTCCCTTGATCCTAAACTACTTCTGTCTTTTGTTTTGTTTTGTTTTGACGGAGATACCCCTGGTGGCAGAAATACTGTCTTTAATGAAAAAGGAGGAATTTTGGCAGTGAGATGATCTTTCAGTTACTGTAGATTTAATTAAAACAAAAACAGAAACCTTTTTGCTTTTAATAGAACAAAAAGAACAATTTTGTTTTTAGAAAGGAGGATAATCAGTTTTGTTGACTGACATTTGAATCGTTAACGTACATTGGACCATGTGAAAGTGACTGCACTTGAACACACCACAATGACCAGTGGCCAGATAGCTTGTAAGTTCTGCGCCTGCAGAGATAGAATATCTCTCATTATTACCTGGTGGCAGGATTCTGTAATAGACATTCCAAAAGGGAAACCACACTGGTGAAGGAAAACATAAGGAGAAACCACACTAAATGGCTGATATAGTGGATACCGCGACAAACTTGAAGGGAGCTTCTCATGCATTGATTTGCCGAGCTGAACAGCCCCAATCAGAGCGATTCCTCTCACTAACGTGCTGTGCTGCCAATTCAATGTTTCCAGTCGACCAAAAGGCAGCCACCAGGGACCAACAAGGACCAAAAAGTGCCAACAGTGCGGGACATGCTGCAGAGATGCTGGTATCATATTCAACAGCCCTTTTTAGATAGAAAAGGCAGCACATTTGCTCCAAGGTAAGGGCGGCAATGTACCGGCCTGTCTTCCTAAAACCGAGGCATAATATTCCTCCTTTTCCAAATGCTGCCTCTGAGGTAGATGTAAACATGTGACGTGACGTGAAGCTCGAAGTTGGGCTGCGAACAGTGACATAGCATTTGTCTTCAAAATAAGAGCTTTACACTGCTCCCCTTTGGAGTTTAGAACTGGGTTCTTAGCAGGGGGCTTTTAATTTGAAAGTAGCGACCGTCCTTCGCTTGTCGCTACAACAACAAGCTAACACAACCAAACAGCTACAGAGACAGAGGAGACACTAGCATCTCCTGGATCTCAGCAGCTGTCCAGTTGTTCATCTTAATGTCCGTGGATGAAGTGATGGACTGACTGCTGTGATCAGCTGTTTCCTGGTTTTAAAACTCGCCGGCTGTGGGTCACACAACAGTGCATGTCATTGACACCTCCGCCCATCTCACCCACGGGCCGACACATTTCCGCCTCGGTTTTAGATAGCAGTCGAGGCAGAAATAAGTGTATCCTCCGAGGCGGAAAATCGGCGGACCCAATTTGCCGGTCTCTGTCTAAAACCGCGGACCGAACCGCCAAAAGGACGGGCAAATTGGCGGCTTGGTGCTCTGTCTAAAAACGGCTAATGTTTGTCCTGTCCACAATCTCAGAACAAAGTGCCTGTTTGTGCTTTGTGTTAACGTTCTCCTCCAAAGGTCCTGGTGTGTGCAGGCGAAGTCCTGGTGCTTTTGTGTGTTTTTGGTGTGAGTTACATGATGAGTTCTTGTTGTGTGTTAGTGTGTCAGACCCTGCCAAGGATCTGTGTGGCTTCTGTGTGAAGCCTTTTTATGGCCGAAGCTTTGGTGTGAACCCTTCTCGAAAAATCGACAGTCTGTAGGAAGCCCAGCATACACACACACACACACACACACGCTGGTTCAACAGAGCATGTTAGAGGGGGCTGAAAGTGACTCATGTTTCCCTTCCTTCATTTTATAAATACTTTGTTTAAATATTATTCCATCGTGCGAGTGTAACTTTGAAAACAAGCTCTAATAACCTAGCAATCTCTTGTCTTTCTCTCTCTCTTTGTGGTAAATATGAGTTATTTACCTGTGAGCGAAAGGTGGAATCCATGTTTTTATTCTCAGTTCAGGTCTTTTACCCACTTGAAGCTGCCTCCGCTATATTTTTAGGCCGGAGTTTGTCTTTGGTCAGTGGAAATGTTTAATTCGAGGGCGTGGAGCTGACCTGGTGTATAGCTGCTGCTCAGTAGCAAACACCACAGGAAACATGGAGAGTGGAATTAAAACACATGCACATGCACGCGCGTGCACACACACACACACATATAAAGTAAACGTCCTCCAGTCCCATCATTTCCCAGCCTTTTACAGGAAGCTGACATCTGCCTCCGTCGGAACCGGTCTGACACACACACTCACACACGCTTTGTCATACTATTTCAGTTAACAAGGGCTGTGTGAATCAAACAGTAACCCGAAAGTTTTTCCTCTCTTCAACGTTAGCAGCTGGTCTCTGTTAACATAACACACTGAACTCTGGTTCACCTGCTATCTGGCCTCAGATGTAGTGTTCATTTTGACAGCAAATTCTGATTTAGTCTTTTGAATAACTCCCCATTTAGTTTTAGTCATATTTTAGTCATCTTAAATCTTTTAGTCTTAGTCTAGTTGTAGTCGACTAAATATCATAAGAGTTTTAGTCTTAGTCTAGTCTTAAATCTTTTAGTCTTAGTCTAGTCTTAGTGAGTGGTAAATCTCTCTCTCAATTCAATTCAAATGGCTTTATTGGCATGAGCTAACACTGAACATATTACCAAAGCAAGCCTTTGGAAATAAAAAATAATAATAATAAAGGAAAACAATATTTATAATAAATTACTTATAATCTATACTGTTGGTAATACTGTAACTATGACTGACTCAATCATAGTCACAATCAATCAATCTCAGTCAATAAGTAATTAATTACAAGGAATTAATCAATCAGTTTGTGTCAACTGAAGATGTCCTCGCTCTTAATCGAGATGAGTCGTCTGTAAATGTCGCCTCAGTTTGGTAGTGTTTTTGCTCCACACGGTTTGCAGAAGGTCTGGTTATCATATGTGAGGTGTGCCTAGATGTCAATTCTTTGTTTTCTAGCTCTGATATTTCTTTTGTTCATGAGGTATGCTACCGGGTGCACTGCAAAGCGTCTTTCTAACGAGCGAAGTCAGCTGAAATCCGCCAAAGCTGTCCAACTAAATATCATGTAAACAACCTAATTCTTGTGAAAACGTTCACGAAACTGTGCAAGTTTTGCAAACTCGTCTTTGTTCTCCTTCTGTGTAAATGCTGCTGCCTTTGTTTAGCTTGCCGCGGCTTTTTAAAGTGGCTCTGCTGCTTCTGCATCGGTCAGCCTACCCTTAAAAGATTCGCTCTGATTTGATCTCTTCTCCATTCGTCCCTCCCTAACATTTTCGTCTCGTTTTTATTAGTTGATTTAAGTGTCAGTTATATTTCGTATCTCATATCAGACTTTTTATTTCGTTTTCATTTATTTTTCGTCCGTGAAAAAGGTTCGTTGACGAACATTTTTCGTCATAGTCTTCGTTAACGAAATTAACACTACTCAGATGTACAAGATGCCTCTTTGATGCTGTAGCTATTGGTCAGAGGTCACAATTTTTTCCTCCCCGACACAGATTCCGATACCTGGGCTTTGGGTATTGGCTGACACCGAGTACCAATCTCATGTGTTAAAAAACTGCTATCTCTGTTGTATGTTCTGGCTCAGTTAAACCTTTGCAGAGAATGATTACAATGCAACATTCTTTAATAATCTATTTTGACAGTCAGTCATAACCGAAAGAGAGCAAATAAAGAATATAAGAAATAAATATAATATATATAAAAGAAATAAAATCTAGGAATAAATAACAATTCCTTCGAAAACTGTTCAAGTGCCGCCACTTTTTAAATAAAACAGTTTAAAAGAGTGTTGCACCAGCAACTTAAATAAATAGGAATAAATAATTCGATTAAAACATACTCATGGGACTCCTTTGCGCGCGGCACCGCTCTTCGAAGGGCAAATGTTGACGGCGATACTGTGTCTCACACTCAGCAAAGACATAGGGCATTCAAGTTGATTTTGTGTATTTCAGGTTTTATTCCAGATTTTCACCAGTGCCGTACCTTGGGAAATGACAAGGGGTGTAAAAATGAACCGATATGAATCAGAAATCGGTATAAAAGTTAATGATATTATTATAGCGATACTGAACATCTGGATCGATCTAAATGTACTGTCAACTTGTCGATGGCCCAATTTTAAAGTTATGAATCGGTTGATTGAAGGTTTGAAAAAAGGCTTGGATTTTGTATGGACTGAAGTTTGGATAAAAAGCAAGCCGGTTGTAAGCTCTGTTGAACAGCATTTAAGTACAGTGGTAGCACGACAAATTTGTGTTCACCTGGTGAGAAAGAGATGGAGAAACATGTGCAGATGGCTAGGATGCTAGTAAAGCTAGCACTCGCAAGACAACGACATAGAGGTTAAACACTGTTTCTAGCCACTCTGCGAGATCTAAAGTAGTCACGACATCTAAAGCCCATTTTATTGCTAAGGACTTACAACCTCTCTGCTTTTGAATGCATTTCTATCATTAGCTGTATTCTGTGACTGCTGGAAGCACAGTGAACACTATCAAGTTAATCCAACTTTTGAGTTTGTTATCAGTAGTAAAGATTTGTTTGACTGCTCATCATAGAAGTGATTTTATACATTGATTATTACTAGGAGGCAGAAGATACAGACAGTCAGGGACGTCCAGCTCAGAGAAACCCTGCTCATGGAAATACAGGCAGCAGGATAGTTTTGAAAAAGGATGTGAGGGCGGGACAATAACTATCATATGATAACTGAAATGGCTTAATTGCTTGGACGTGTGAGTCACACCCACTAGTCCTTCTTCCTTCTTCCTTATCATCACAGAAAATTATGGTTGAATACCAAGAAATACAGGAATGCAGGATCCTTAGTTTTTTATTTTTTATGCGCTGTGTGTGTCATATACCCTGCCATACTAAAGAACTTACTCAAACTGAAATGAGGCTTTCTCCAAACCTCATAGAACTCTTTATACATTAACAGACATGAACAGTATCATAAATTAAACAACTTTTCACCTTCAGTGTTTTTTTCCCCAAATACCTGTCATGCTAAAATACATTTTAAAGTTAAGCTGTGTAGTAAAATATTTTTAGTTATGCTTGCATCATGGCTCTAAGGATGGTAGTGGCGGTCGGTTTGTCTGTAATGAAATATCTCAACTCTTGGATGGATTTCTAGAAACACGTTCATGGTACCCAGAGGATGCCTCCTGCTGACTTGGGTGATTCCCTGACTTTTAGTCTTCCACTACATGACATTATAGACTGTTAAGCAGGAATAATACTTTCCGCGTCCACAAGTATGTGAAGGCCCGCAGTAAGTTTTGTCATCAGAGCTTAAGGTCTGTACAGACATCCATGCATCTCTAATTTGCTGTGACCTCACAGAGTTCCACACATCTTCCTGTTGACTTAATGACCGCACATATGTGGAGGATGTCCTCCAAATATACTCCAGAGACCTACTGCACGTCCACGGGGTCCTTGGATCTATGTATGCACCCCTTTGAACGTTTAATCAGGATCTTCTTGTTGTATAATAAGTGAACAAAGTGTAGAGCAAAAAATGTGCGAACTATTCAAGTAGCTTAATCAGATGGGACTCCATCCAGAATCAGTAGGATTAACTGCAGATTGTTGTTAACTGGTTGAGTATTGAGTGAAGAAGTTTTCAATGCTGTAGTTCCTCAAGCCACCAAAATTCCGCAAAGGAAATGACTGCTGAAGGATACAGTAATAACTTCAGGCTATTAAAAATCAAAAACCTGAGAATCAAATTATTCTATATTGCTGGCATTGTGTTTTTTCATTGTGAATATGATGTTCAAGTTTATGAGGTTTGAAGAGCAGAAAAATAAATGTTATTCAATTTTTAAATATCATAATTCTGTCTTTAAAACTTACCTTTATAAATGGCAAGAAATCCTTCTTGGGCAACCAAATATTAATTATTATTAACAACAATGAATTATTCACAGGAGGAATAACTCTAAAACCTTACAACCAGGTTGTAGGTTTCTCCATAGTGGCTGTTGTTTTCGATATTTAAATTTACTGTGCTGTAAACAGAGAAGAGTTCTGTCAAGACAGTTTGTTAGATTCTAGTGGTTGTTAGTGTTTCTCTAAATTAAGACCACATACACCGTGTTGCTTTCGGCCACAAAGGGGAATCTGCTGTATGTCCCCTCTTTCTGTTATTGCTCAGGGCATGTTAAGATTCTTTTACAATTGACTTAAGGGGAAGATAAACACGGTATTTTTGCTCCAGGTCTCACAACCATTCACTACTAAGCTTTAGTACTGTTTGGTCCAGAAAAGTGTGACCTGCTGCCTGTTTAGTGCTTTAATTCTCCAGGTTTTCCTCCAAAGCTCACCTGATCGAGCACAAAATTTAATACAACCAAAAGCTGATAATGCTCCAGCTTTGTGTTGTGTGTTTTATGTTTATTATGTCTGAAATTGAAAGTTGCCTTTACTGATGTTGAGACCCATAGTCCTTCTCCTGTAACCTACCCCAACTTCACACATAGCAAAGAATGAATGAGGTGTGTGTGTGTGTGTGTGTGTGTGTGTGTGTGTGTGTGTGTTTTTGTGGCACTTGTTTCCTCTAGTGTTTGAAGAAGAGATTGGGGAGGGTTATTAGAAAGGCACAGTCCGTATTTAACAGAGTTCAATGCAGCCAGTTGAAGAAAAGCTCTCATTTAAATTCATGGCTTAGCACCTATAGCACTGAGGTTTAAGCAGACTCCAGTATAATTTGGAGGGATATTTTTTTCTGACTGGTGAGCTTTTCACTCCAACACTTAAAGAATATTTTGTCACACTTCCTCATTTGTCTAAGTCTGAATTTAAGACTCTTCCGCTTTTTCTGACTCATGAACAAATTGCCTTGGTTGGGTTTGTTTATCCAGGTTTTCAAAGTTATGAAAACCTTAAAGGGACAGTGTGTAATATATCGAGTATTTAGCGCCATCTATCTGTGAGGCTCTACATTGCAACACTATTTTGCTCACCCCTCCCGTCCTGAAGACATTTCAGAAGCTACGGTGGCCCTGACGGCCAAAAAAGTCATTTTCAAAATATGGACTCTTTCCCAACAGCGTCGAGTATTTCTACTGATTCAAGTAATGAGGTAAAGATGTAGTTAGTGAGATGTTAGTTAGTGACGAGCGCTTTCGCTGAGCTCCCTCTCAGTTCCGCAGTCAAGCTAGCTCTGAGCTAAATCGTGTTTAGCCTTACTACATAGTGCTTTGTGTCCCTCTCAGCAGTCCATAGTTTTTTTTACACCCGGAAAGACATGGCGGCCTCCATAGAGCTTACCCGTGCTATGTATATTTAGATAGGTTATTCTTCGCTCAGGAGGATATGTCAGATTGTTGGCAGAGGTAATTGTACAACAATGTGGACTTACTTATGAACGAAGACGTTGATTTGAGTTAATAAATTACTTAAATAGTTACACACTGTCCGTTTAAGTACACATAAACGTCGCCATGCAAATTTTGATCAACACGGAATTTTAATTTCGGGCCTCTAAGAAATGAAATGGTTTCTTCTTAAATGGGAGAGAAACATTCTAGAAGGGGAAGAGATTTGTTTTAGAGGGCTGCATTGGGATTGGGTCCCGCCGGGTCCCGCGGGACGGGGCAGGAGCGGTATGAAGAAAACAGTCCCGCACAGGGCTCTAATTTGTTTCTCTGACAACATTGAAACTACTGAAAAATGTAAAGCAAACTAAGTACAACCCAATGGCACATTGAAGGTCCTATATTATGCTTATTTTTAGGTTCATACATCTATTTTGGTTGTCTACTCGAAAACATTTACATGTTTTAATGTTTTGATTAAAAAAACACGTTATTTTTCTCATACTCTCTACGACTTCAGCACCTCAGTTCACCTCTTGTCTGAACGCTCCATTCTAGTGCCTGTATCCCTTTAAGAGCTCTTTGGCAGAGAGTCTTCATACTGGTAGTTTGTTTGACATGTCTTGGCACCAAGGCCCCACTCCCGAAGAAAGCCCAGTCTGCATTGATTGGCACTGCCAACCATGTTCCTGCATTAACTCTGTGTTTTTGCAACCATGCTGGGAACTTTGCTGAGGACAGTGAGTACAGACGTGACATCAGATCTTTCAATGCAGAAATGATGCTTTCACAGTATTACTATAGCATCTAGACCTGATTTCTGATCAAAACAGACATGGAAAATCTCTCTCCCTTTAAAAAGGGCTTTTAAAAGGAGTTTTATATGGGAGGCTTTGTTCCTACAGTACAACACTTGTAAGACGGACAGACAGGCATCCACATAGTCATCAGTGTGTGCACACACACACATGCTCTCTTATTACAGGACACAGAGATGCCTGCACTGTGTTGTTGTTAATTGTGTCTTACTCCCATTTAGTTAAGGCCCCTTTAGTAGATCTAGACAACATGGTGATGTGTGGACACATTTTTTAATGGTGTTTTATTAGTATCACGTGTTTATATATATATAGTTAGTTTTTGTATAGTAGATTAGAATTAGTTGAACTTTGAATATTGCACCTTCTTCAGAGGTTAACATTTTCTTCACAGTTGAGCAGAACTGTGAAATCTCTCTTTCTCCCTGGTGAGGAGATCAGGTTGTGAGATTGGCGTTCAGCATCACCTCATTCCTCATCAGCCTCAGAGGAAACAGGGAGGAGAGCAACTGTGAGGTTCTAAATTATCCATCTCTCTCTCTCTCCCTGTTCTCTCTTCTCTTTCACATTCCTCTCCTCCTTCTTCAGTTTTCCTCCCTCTATTCGTAAGTCTTTCACTTCATTCCTCCTCTTTTTCTGTCTCCCATTATACTCTGCCAGTCAGACACGGGTGTAACGCTGCACGAGTCAGGTTGAAATAACATGGCTGTGATATGCTTGGACCTCATCTGGAGTCAGAGCTCCTGAGAGAGTGAGAGGGAGATGTGTGGAAAGACGGATAAAGAAAGGCAGAGAAAGTGAGAGAGAAAGACAGACAGAGAATAATAAAAGAGACAGGAGAGACTGTGTGAGAGACGGACTGTGTCCTGGGGGCTCTTACTGGGCCATGAAGACGTGTCTCAGTATTTTACCTGGACCTGCTGGGGCTCCCAGTGTGGAGCTTCAGTAGTAGTAAACCTGCTGACCTCCCCAATCTAAACAAAGCTGCACGCTGAGCTGGAAAGAAGAAATGGCAACCTTCTCTCTACCTTTTCATTGCTAATTGGAGAACTGCCGTCAAAACTGACCTAAGGTGGGTTTCTATCCGTTCCGTTCCGTTTTCCGATACCGCTTTTCCGTTAGGGTCGCGGAGATGTTACCGCTCTATCACCCCTTTCCAGGGGGTAGCGGGCTTGCTGGGGCCAAATCCAGTTTCTCGATTGGCAATAGGGTTTCTATCCACCTATTTAAAAGAAGAGAAAAGAAGAAAATGTAAAAATATCACAAACTATTGGAAAGATGTTTTTTATACCTTGCTGGGATGGAAACGTTGAAAATTATTAGGCTATACCAAGATATAGCACATACATTGCCTCTCGGAAACAATCTATAAACTTTAAGATTGGGAGACAATATCAGAAATAACTCTACTTACTGGTTATTCATTCAAGCAGTTTCTAATTTCAGTATTTCAAGCTTTTTGACATTGTTCTACAAAATACCAGGTATTATCATTAATGTTGCAGAGGTGTTGAGAGTTGAATTTTATAGAGAAAACTGTTTTTATGACACAAAAGGTGACCATGTAATGCTCACATAACACTTCCTGCAATGAATTTAATGCAAGCCAGTTTCAAGCCCTTACAAAACTGATTACTGATCAGTTGTTCATGCTTTTATAAATGAAATCATGGTCAATATAATTTGGCTTTTGAATTAACAAAAAAAAACCCTTAAGTGTCAAAGCATAAACTGATTTCTACAAAGTAATTGCATAAGTATTCAACCCCTTTAAAGTGACTGACTTATGTCAACAGAGGTCTAGCTTCAGCAGCTGAGATGGGAGATACTCTGCAAACAACAACTGTTGCCCAGGTTCTTCACCAATCAAAGCTTTATGGGAGAGTGGCAAAGCCACTGTTGAAGAAAGCTCATTAGATCTCAACTAGAGTTCACCCAAAGACGTGGGAGATTCCAAAGTCAACTGGAAGAAGGTTCTTTGGCAGACACCAAACACTGCACATCCCCACAAACACATTATGCCCACCGTGAAGCATTGTGGTAGAAGCATCATGCCGTGGGGACGCTTCTCAGCAGCAAGCCCTGGAAGGCTTGTGAAAGTAGAGAGTAAAATTAATGCAACGAAATATAGGGAAATCCTGGAGGACAACCTGATTCAGTCTGCAAGAGAACTACGACTTGGGAGAAGATTTATTTTCCAGCCAGACAATGACCCGAAGCGTGCAGCAAAAGCTAGACAGAAATTGTTTCAAGACCGCAAACTGAATGTTCTGGAGTGGCAGAGTCAAAGCCCAGACCTCAATCCAATAGAGAATTTGTGGCTGGACTTGAAAAGGGTTGCTCACGCCTAATCCCTGTGCAAAGAATAATAGACTAAAATGAGCAAGCCTTATGCAATCACTTTTTTAGATGATGTATGTTTAATTAATTGACGTACTTTGTGTAAATCTGTTTTCACTTTGACATTAAAGAGTTGTTTTTTTATATTCTTGTCAAAAAAGACAAATTATGTTGACAGTGATTACATTTATAAAAGCAATAAAAAGGGAAAACATCCAAAGGGGTGTATACTTTTTATAGTCACTGTAACAGTGTCTTCTGTCTGAAAATTATAAAACTCATGCACACACACACACACACACACACGTGCACACACTCACATGCACACACAGTCAACTGTTCACAGTATCTCTGCCATATGTTTTGCCTTTTATGTCTCAGATTTCCAAATGTTCAGCAAAAATAATCTTACCCAAATATCTAATAATCCAGCATTTTCTTTTCAAAAAGTCCTTTAGGATTATGTTGTGAGTTGTGAAGGAGTCCTGAAGGAATTATGAAGGCATTGTGCATGATATCGGATTGATTCATGGATTGTCCTGCAGGATGTTGAGCTTTATTTCTAGATGACTGCGTCTATTTTGTGTTTTTCTGTCTCTATCTGTGTGTCAGCAGGTCAAAGCTGACACTGAGCTCAACAGAGCTCGACATTAGATCTGGCTGAATATGTATCCAGGGAGCCATGTGTGTTATTCAGATCTGACAGGTGAACGTGTCAGTGAGCTGCAGGCTTCGTCACGTCGGACACGTAGAGAGGCCACAGTTCGCGGTCGGCACCCTGTTTGTTGTTTTAGGCTCGATTGTGCTGAGCCCAGGCCTGTGTCCACCTTCTCCCTCTGTTTCAGTTTATTTAACTTCTCCCAGGTTTAAATTGGTTGTATATACTATGCTTTCTTATGAGTATAGTTTTCAAGCAGGGTCAGTGCATGCTGTGGAGACAGTTGAAAAAAAATCCTCTTTTTTTTATGCCCTGGCTTCATTGCGCTACTAGTTTTCTGAATTGTACCAGGTCCAGATTTGCCTGTGCATCAGTACTACCCATTTAATGTTTACTGAAATATATTTGAGAATTCTATAATGGTGAACAGAGGGGCAGATTTAGTTTGATCTTTTGTTTAACATGTAAATGCACAATTTCCTTTAGCTCTTTTGATTTTGGACTTTGATGGAATGGTCCTATTGGGAGTGGACTGCTCGAATGGCAGTGTTAAAGAAAGGGTTTTCTGTTGTTGAAGGAGACTCTCTAGTGGGAATAGCACCCTAATGAGGTACTTGAAATGCTCATGGGCCCCATGAAGGGACATTATTCACCATGGGGACCAGGGAAGAGGTGTGTCTTTGAACCAAATGTAGATAAAGTGTGTTGAGTACTACCACACAAATGCAGATCCTACAAAGTGAAAATGCAAAGTAAAGCTCGGTAGAGAGCATACCTCTGCCAAAACCCCACAGTCCCCTTTAATTCAATCAGCTTAATCCAATAACAAACTAGGTATTCCTGAATTACGCTGAATTTAAACCACCCATAACTGCTTTATCATAATTTAAACTCACCAGATCTGTAACAGCCATTATGACAACGAAACAATGTAGATGGAATCATAATCTCATAAACTAAAATGAAACAGGGCCTTTTAATCATAGCAGATTGCTCTTTGTCCATGTTTCCGTGCCTATTTTGCAAGTTTAGCTGCTGTTAAATTGTTACTGCTTGCCTGTTTAGTCATGCAGCTAACGTTAGCTGTCTAAGTATTTCATCTACTCGAATCTAATTAGCAAAAAAATGTTCAGCCCTGGGTTGTCAGGTATGAAAAATACCTTGGCACGCCATTCCCTGTTGTTGTTTGGCCAGCCCTCTTATCACTTAAGGCTGTGTTCACTGGGAGCTCCTGGTCGAGCAGTGTCCAACATCTATCTGCATTCAGCTCATTCACATTTAGTTATTGACAACTAAAAATGCCAATCAATATACACAATATGGCCATACCTACCCGACAATCTTTACATGAAACTTGAAAATATGCAGAAGCAAATAAGACTTCGCCTTTGGGTTCACAGGGACTTCAAATGACAAAAGTGAGAAAAATTGCGGGATCCATCCCTTTATCCAGATCTGCAACAAAAGCTAAAAAGATATATTCTGGGCTGAAACAAACCCTCCATCTAATTTTGGTGGAAATCTGTTTAGTTGTTTTGGGTGAATCTTGCTGACAAACCAACCGACCAACAAAGCCAACAAACAGACATGGGCTAAAACACAACCTCCTTATTTGGCATTAGTAATAATCAGTAATCAGTAATCTGATATTATTTCTTAAAACATTGGTTTTAAGTTTGGGGATTTTTTCATATTATTATTTCGATATGAAGTACATGTTAATTACTTCAACTTAAATCTTCCACATGGTGCTCGGATTTATTTGCAGACCATTCTCAAGCACTGGGCCGTTACAGCCAAAAACAACATCTAGAAAGAGTCAGAGAGCCATTTTGCTGCCAAGGCTGCTCAGTCCTTGACATGTTTATTTGAATAAAAGAAAATATTCAGAGGATTCTGATAAGTATTTGGATTCAAATCTATATTGAAATAAACATAATGATACATTATCACACATTTTCCATCATATATTCTAGTTTGTCTAAATGCAGGGAATAATGGGCTTTTTTGGATCTTAAATTATTCATCCATCCATTATCTGTAGCCGCTTATCCTTTGCAGGATTGTGGGGGACTTTAGCTGATCAGCTGACATTGGGTAAAATGTGGAGTACACCCTGGACAAGTCAAACAACCATTCACACTCAAACTAACAGCCATAGGCATCTCTCTATAAAAGCAAGGAATCTCTGTCTGTGTGTGTGTTTGTGTGTGTGTGTGTGTGTGTGTATGCCTCAAATATCTCTGCAGATCGGGATCAGACTGACCTGAGAGTTTCAACATGGCTGCTGTTTGGTTCAATGGTGTGCGACTTCGCATTTGTTTGGACTGCAATGATACCATGAATAAATTATTTCATAAATGCTTCACAAATTCGGGAGCATTGTCCACCGGAGCCACCTGTCACGTGCGCACCAGAGCCAATCACTGCACACCGTATATACATGCGCACCAGAGCCAGTGACTGCAGATCTCAAGCCTATGACATGCGTTAAGAAACAAGCGGATTGATACCTGCAGCGGTACGAGCTGGACCGGGAGTTAGCCGGCGGTTCGGTACTGTTCTGTTCTGTGCATCTAAACTGACTGTAGTGGATTAATGAAACTAAACGAGTCCGGACCGGTCTGTTCGGGTCTGAGGAGATGCGGAGACGCACGGACATCGAGGTGGAATTGGAATCTGTGGATGTTCGTGTGTAGCTAGCTGCTAGCCAACTTACACGGCCCACCTCCCAAGTCGACGAACCGGACGCACCGACCTGTCTAAAACCGGACTTAGGGTAAATAATGTCCGTCACGCTTTTTCGTGAACATTGCTGCCACGTTTGCTTTGTGTCTGGTGCAGAAGAAACGGTAAAAATGGGCTTTTGTCATGAAAGTGTTCAAGCAGCAAGTTTGGTTATTGAGGAACAGGAAGTTGTGGGTGGGACGCCGGAGGATGATTGACAGGCAACGACGGTCGGTGTACAGACAGCGATATTTAGAATTGAGAGATTTGTGACATTTAGCGTGTTTGGAGTGTTTGGTGTCGTGTGTTTAGTGTGTAGTGGAGTCGGTTTTTTGTTTAATGAGTCAAAACAATGAGAAGCTGAATGTGGAGCAGGCAGTGCAGCTCTTCATTCAGCTGGAAGGAGCTCAGGCNNNNCACATATTCAGCAAACAACAATTTATATTTGCATTATAAGTAATAAAAATGGTTTGTTAAACATATTTGTGGTTTTCACAGTAAAAAAATCTAACTTTTTCTACTTGGATTTTCTGTTTTTTTTTGTTGATTTTAGGTCCATTGTGTTAATACAGTAGGTCAAAATGAAAAAATAACTGTACAGTCACACATGTGAGGTTGTGCTGAAAATAATGACGCCAAGTAAATAGTTTTTAAGGTGAAATATAATGGCAAAATCAAAAATAGTCAAAAACGGCCAATTATACCCGCAATATCAGATTTCACAGCAAACCTAAATATCCCTGACGTTCCACCTTCAAACACAGCCTCATTTGGCCATCCATGAAAAAGCTACTTAACCTCCCACTTTTCTATAGGAATACATATTTTCTTACGGGCACTGCACTAGTTTAGTATAAATTTAAATGAGGATAGGTTAGGATGAATAATGCATCTGTAAAGTATTTGGACATCTAGCTTGATGACAAATTCACATTTAAATATCACATAAGGAACATTATTGCGAAGCTGTGACAAAAAATGTATACAGAATTAAGACCAACTTTCCGTTTATTTGTAGAAGATGGATTGACTATAGAGATGTAATTTACAGACTTGCTACTACTCTACTACACTACACTCAGCAGCACTAACGAGATGCGGCAGGCAATTCAAAATGTCAAAGGCTACAAAAGCAGGAGTGCCCCCATTATGTGTAAGGCCACGCTGCCGGACGAGCTGAATACATTTTATGCTTGCTGTGATGTTCTCAATAAAGACTCAACTGTGAAGTCAGTAACCAAAGCAGATGCGAGAAAAATCCTGCTGAGAATGAATTTGAATAGGCTTTAACATTTTTAACATCTCACTCTCATAGGAGAATGTTCCCTCCTGCCTCACGACAGCCACCATTGTTCAAGCACCTAAAAAGTCTGCTGTGTCTAGTCTGCAGGACTACTGCCCTGTGGCTTTTACCTCCATCCTGATGAAGTGAGAGACGGGTTCTCCAGCACATAACATCCACAAAGATAACATCCCTGCCAGCCTGGACCCTCACCAGTATGCTTTCAGGACCAACCAAATTCAATTCAATCTGTCTTCATGCATCTCAGCTCAGCATTCAAAACATTTTCACTTATGTAGCTGACTGGAAGATTAAACACTCTGGGCTTGAGTACAACACTCTCCAACTGGATACTGGACATTAGTGCTCAACACTGGAACCCCCCAGAGCTGTGTGCTCAGCCCCCTCCTGTTCACACCGTACACCCATGACTGCACTTACAGACATCAAGACTCTTGTGAAGTATGCGGATGACACCACCACAACCGCAACAATTACAGTTCATATCCAGAGGAAATAAACAATCCTGAGTGGTGCACACAGAACAATTTATTGCTCTTTATGCTCAAGTCTGTAATAGACAACACCCACGGTATGTTCTCCCTGCTGCCATCTGACTAAAGATACAAAGTATTTCCTGCCATACAACCAGACTATGGAGCAGCTTAATTCCCCAGGCTGTGAGACTCAATTGATCATCAACACTAGATAGTTGTAGCACTCATACATAGATTTAAACCGTTGTGTTTTTGTTTTTGTTTTTTAAATCACAATAAATGTACCATATATATATACCATTTGAATATAGGCCATGACTTTGTATCAGAACAACACACCTTTCAGGAGTTATGTTGGATGACAGCATCATCTTAAAGAAAAACAACAGATGATTTGTAGTGGTGGTTGATAAAACTTTCATCAGCTGAGTGAGTATGGAAGCTTAGTTGTGAACACATACAAAACACAAACTGAAAGCAACCATCTTCTGTGAGTGAAAACATCTGATTGTGCCACGACAAATAGACATCCACTCACTCCCAAACTAACTTTTCCAGTTTTTCCCAGAGCTCGGTAATATCTTTTCCTGACGATAGTAGACCACATCAAACAGACCCTGGTGAAGGAATGAAGGGATGGAGTAGGAGCAGGAGGATGACCAGCTGTGTCATTGCTGCCAAGAAGAAGCCTCAGAGCAGTGACAATCGAGAATATGGGCTGAGAAGAGTCATACATTAAGCTGCAGGGCTTAGTTGGCACTGATGAGGAAGAGGAACTGTGTCCATGTGACAAAGTTTGGTTTTAGAAAGTGTATTTCTGAAAGTATATATGCAAAAATGTCTTGTAAGGAATGAGGAAAGGCAAACAGGGGACTGAGATCTGTAGCTGGTTAGCTCAGCCTTGTTCTCGCTGTTGCAGAAACCATGAGTCCTTGTTTACAAGTCTTCTTACGATCACCTGAGGTTGTTCTCTGCTTGATTGTGGGTGTTACAATGATGCAGCAGGCTAAACATTTCAGTAGTGGACTCCACACAGTTGCAGTTAAATCATCCTTTAGGGAATTGTAGATTTTCCACTCAACTTTTATATTTGAGTTTGTAATGTGGATATGTATAGAAGGGTATTTATACACAGGCAGATGAATAAAAAGTGTGCATCCTCCTCATAGGGCAGTGTGCCTCCTCCCTGACTGCTGTCAGTAAGTATAGCCAGCTTCAGTAGCACTCAGAACCTGAAGGTTTGAAAAGTGCTTTGAAGTGCCTGAAAGTTGTTGAAATTTTAACAGTTACTTTTATGATGAGTTGTTTGATATTAGCTAGCAACCAAGCGACCAACTAGTAAAAGTTCAAAAATGCACATGAAAATGCTTGAAAAGTGCTTGAATTAACTTGTGAAAATGCTCTGTGTATGCAAATCTATGCAAATGACACAGCTAATAAACTATGCTGTGATTCATCTGACAACATTGAGCTATTTGACCAGTACTATTTTTTACTAAGTTAAAATTTTGACCAGGTGAGAGGTAATATCGATAGACTTCATCCTCCTGCAAACAAGCCATCTGTAGAACCATGCTGCCAGTACTGTTAAATGACAAATGACATTTGTATTCAGGGCCCATACACAATCCAAGCATGAAGTGTGAAATAGACTGAATGTAATGCTAGAACATCAGTATAAGGGATGCTGCATTTGTCAGTGTTCTAAGCTTTTGTCCAAGCTGTTAAAAAAATATGAAAAAAATTTACTTGTCATGTTAGCAAGATATTAAAACACTTGCTAGAATGCGAACAAGGGACTTTAGTTGGTTTTAATTAACTTAATCAACTTCTTGTGTCTGAGTTTTGCATAAGGTGTATCTTGGTAAGCAGCAATACAATATAGCCTAATGCTCTGCACATTATCAGCTATTGTTTAACTGTGTCTGTCACCTGTGTAGTTCTTGCTGTTAGTTTCTAGTTTCTAGCTTTTTTTTTTTACAGAAAACAGCCGCCTGGTACACCTGAAGACAACACCACTGACAGCGCTGAGCTGAAATTCTCAGTAAAGCTCTGTGAAGCCTAGGGGAGTTCCATATTTTGGATGAAAATTCAATGTGACCACATTAGGCATTATGTGCATAACGTGATTTAGATATACTGATCAGCTGCAAAAAACACCTACTTAATATTGTTCAGGTTTCCCCCTGGCACGCTTGTAGTGGATCCTTTGGGTCCTGTAAGTTGGCGGGTGGATCCGACAGATGCACGATCAGAGAGATTCTGGGAATTTGGAGGCCAGGCCGACACCTTGAGCTCAGCGTTGTGTTGTTATATCTTTTTTTTTTTTTTTATGAAAAACATCCTGTTAACATGACGTTTCTTATGATGGTGTCTCCGCTGGCTAGGGCTGTCCTTATGTGGGATTTGTAAGGTTTGAAAAACATGCAGAATAATGCTCTTTTTCTTGTATGCATATGAGTAGAAAACACATCTGCACCTACTTGCATTTTAACAACATCCAGTTTCTTTTACTTTTTTACACAGTCAGGAGTTAGCAGCATTTTAAGTTATGAGATCAAACCACACCAAGATGGCCGTGATGGAGCAGAGTAGCTGACTTTTTTTGTTTACCTCTTTCAAAATTATAACTAAAGATGCTTTCATTAAACATAGACTGCTGCTTCTTTAGTCATGAATTGGAATGTTATAGAGAATAGTTGAAATTTTATGTTTTAAGTTTTAAGTTTTCACGAGAACATGAACTCGTGTTTGTGGAGATGATGACTTGTCAGCTTAGTTGCTTTCTGTACAATTCAGTCAAAAGTTCCAGAGCTTAAGAAGTCATTAAAGTCTCTGTGTTCCTCTGTCTCTGTCCCCTCCACAGATGGGATGAACTGCATGAACAAGGACCACGGCTGTGCCCACATCTGCAGAGAGGCTCCGGGCAAAGGCGGGGTGTCGTGCGAGTGCCGCCCTGGCTTTGAGCTGGCCAAAAACCAGAAAGACTGTACATGTATGTCTCACATCTGACATGCCCATACTCACACACAGGCACACATAAAAAAGTTTGTTCACACTCTGTCAGCAGGTTACAGGCAAAGCAGGTCTTGAAGTCCTACATAGTGAAATGTGTAACACTTCCCATCATCTGTTAATCTTTAAGTCAATTGACTTGTCACTTTATTTTACAATCCACATGGCAGCAAGGTATTAATACTTTGTTTCATAGACTTGATTTTATTGAGGTTACGTACTGTTGCGATGAAGGATCTAAACTGTTCCTGTAATAAACATCTGTAATAGCCCTGATGGACAAGTTCCAGTAGGCCTTCAGCGGTAAAATATGAGGGCGGACATTTAATACCAAAATCAGTTAAGCGTTTCAGGCCAAGCTGAAGGTGCTGAAGGATTCAGTTGAGAGAATTCATGTCTCCATGCGCTCCCCCTTGCCGCTCCATCTCTGTTTCTCACTCTTCATGCAGAGTGCCTGCAGCCATGGAATTTAGGGCTGCTGTTTTTGAGGGGGAAAAATAAGCTTTTAGTTACACTTTGTTTGGCAACACATGTTGTTCTCCTCTTAGATGGTGAGAGTGTAGAGATTGTGAAAGCCTCTGAAAGGCTCTAATGCGTCCCCCGCTGTGGTAATATTTCATTAGCGGCAAGGGACCCGGTGATGTGCCAGCCTGTTGAGCAGGGCGGCGCAGGATGGTAGTAAACGAGTGATGAAAGAAATGGTAGTTATGTCTACAACGCCTCACACACACGCACACACGCACACACACACACACACACACACACACACACTCACATACTCTTCCTTCTCCTCTCCTGTCCTCTCTTCATTTTCACCTCTTTTCTCCATTTTCTCCATGGTCTGTCTCCCACATCCTTGTCTCTGCCTTGTCCTCTCTCTCTGTTATTCCTTGTCTATACTCCACTTTTCCCTTCTCCTCAGAGTCACTCAGTGATCCAAAAATGGTCCAGATGAGGGAACTGCAAAGCTCCCAAGTGTATTTGTGCGTTTGTTCCCTTTTCACCCCAAGAACTGTGAAGATAAGGCAAATTAGACAAAAGTAAAAATGTTGGACTCTCCCACAGTCAGTGTTCGACAAATCCATTCTGTTTATTATGGCAAACTCCATCTTAAGAGTTTGTGGCCCATGAAAAAGAACTACTCAGCTTGCTGTTTTAGGGCCAGTGGTGTAAACTGAAACCTGGTTTTTCTGTGGGGGATAAGAGCTAAGGTTCCTGAGTTCTCATAGTCGTATCTCCATGTTGCTTCGTGTCTTCGTCTTTCTTCCCTCTCTCTTTCATCCCTCACCCTTTTTTTATCTCTCCTCCTTCTCCATGAGTGCATTATCTGTTTCGCTCTTCAACATCTTTTCTCATCCCTTGAGTTGCTTACACTCTTCTTTCATTATTTTTTACCTTTTAAGAAAGAATGTAAAAGGAAGTCAGGAATCTCATGAAGAACTTCAGAATTTAAGCTGCATTTCAAACACAGGAACGTAGTCCCCATTTACAAAGGAGCCATTTTAACCCAAACCATGATCTTTCCTAAACCCTAACCAAATCGTTTTTTTTAGCCTTAATAATCAAATGACAACCATTGCCATTATACAATACAGAGTTGAATAAAGAAATTCAAGGGCATTAACCTATTGAAATCCTACAACTAACTTTGGGCTGCATTTTTACCCAACAGAGACCATGACCCAGATTTTTCTCTGCCCTTAACCTTAGAAAACACAAACTAAATATAAAATGTATCCCAAGGATTTTATTTAAATGAGTCTAGGTAATTTACTAGAATCCGTTCATTAAAATGATTCGTTCAAAAGATTCGTTCACCGAATCGTTCAGTGCTCTCCAACTCCCTGAACTGACAAACAGCCAAACGATCCGTCATTCAGTTCATGATTGAGCCCTGAGGTTCACGTTCACTTACTGAGGGCTCAGCGACGCGAATCATGAGTGAATCAGTTGTTCGCTAACGACCTGCTGAGGACGTGAATCACGTTCGCGCAGCGCTGTCACTGAATCAGCGTGAACGTGAGTGACGGCGCGAACGTGATTCACGTCCCGCTGAGAATCACGTTCAGCAGTTCCACTCCCGGCCGGCATGCTCACTGCTGAGCTCAACTGAACTGAGAAAGGAACGAATCAGTTCCTGAAGTGATTCCGTTCACTTCGTTCACTCAAAAGATTCGTTCTTTTGAACGACACGTTCACGACCGACACAACACTAGTGGTGAAAACTAGGGCCGGGACTTTAACGCGCTAATTACGATTAATTAATTGCACAAAAAAATTAACGCATTTTAATCGCACTAATTTTTGCACCGC
>CAEMYA010000112.1:3941226-3957751 GCA_903131615.1 Diplodus sargus
TACTTGCCTACCTACCGCTTCATTTTGAAAGCTACACACTGATACTGATCATTTTCATTTATTTTGTTTTTTTTCTTTTGTTTGCTCTCGGGGATTTATCATTTGTTTGGGGATTAACACTCTAACAGGGATTTTGGCGCTTCTTCATCGCTTCTTGCTTCTTGGCTTTGGTTTTTTGCTCAAACGCCAAGAGGGGCTGAAGGTCTGGTCATTTGGGCTTCTCATTAACCTGCTGCTCACTGTTTGTCCCCTTGTCACTTGTGTTTTAGAGAAAGATGAGGCTGCAATTGAGAGCTCTGAGTTCAATGCCACGTCAGTAGCTGATGTGGACAAGCGGGTGAAACGGCGGCTACTTATGGGTAACTCTTTTCTTCCTCTTTCTATGTGTTGCCATGGCGCTTGTGCTTGTATCCCCGACTCCACTCCTCTCCGTTCCTCCTCGTCCTCCTCTCTCTGTCTTTATTTTGTTAATCTTTTTTTTGTACACCTTTGATGCCCACTGTGTCTACTCCCACGGTCAAAGTTTTGTTGCAACAGTAGCTAACGTGATGGGAACGGAGTCAAAGAGAACGCTGTTTTCCTTTAAACCTTTCCTCCCTAAATCTACCTACCAAATTTCTTGTAAGGTTTTTTTTCAATGATTTCAACCATTTGCACCTATTCCAAATATTTTTGTATCCCATTCCCCTCATTTGACTACCGGTGTGACCAAAACAGGATACCAAAGCAAAACCCCTGAAAAAGTTGTACACCAGACTCACCCAATGATTACAGAACTATTCCATCATAGTGATGTGAACTGCGTTGGACATCCCAGTCCTTTGCAATGACTAAATGATTTAGGCTTAAAAATCAAGGTTCAAGTCAGCGGACTGAACAACTGGTCTGGACAACAGACTGCAAAGCTAGTCAGTCTAAAAAAACAGCTGGCAACTTGTGTAACTTCAAGGAAATACGCAACATAACATCCATAGGCAACATTTCTTTTTTACAGGTCTGGAAATGTCATGGTAAGTAGGTGGTAGTTACCGAGCAATGTGCTTGAAATTTCTTTAAATTGAAGGATTCACATTGTTCAAAGCTTTACCTTGATTTTATGGTCGATAATGAAGTGGATAAGAAAAACATTAACTTTGTTTCCCGTTATTAATTTATGCGCCAATTTATTGTCATCTGATTTTAGCAGTGTGAAGACATTGTTATTAGACATCAATAGGCAATGAAGGAATGACAAATTAGTTAGTCATTGGATTTCTCTACCAAAGTTGGGCTGATCTGAAGTTATAGAACTCTGTGAAAATGTAAATGGTTTAGAAATATACTTCAATTTACTGAGCTTCCTAAGTTTGACAGAAACTAGATATAATTTAAGCTGTAACAACTCACTTCAGTTTAGTGGCCTGCTGAGGAGAAGAGGAAGAAACTAACTGGGGAAAAAAATGGCATGATCAGCAGAAGTTAAGCAGAAACCATTTGAATGTTTCCTTGGAGTATATTACCAGCTATTTATTCATTAATGCTTAGAAAATATTATAATAATGTTATTAAATCAAGTTGGGGATCCTTTTCAATTCATTGTCAGGTAATATTGTGGTAATACAATTACACTAAGTTATTATTCATATTGCTTTTGTCTCGGGGGGGCTGCATGAAAGAAACTGAAAGAAATTCTTCGACCATACTTTAGAAACAACAGGTCAATCCTGAACCAATCTGTTTTTAAGTTGCTGTTCTATTCCCACTATAAATGCCATGTATCTAGGACTTCTTTAAGGTGAAAGACTACACCCTGTCACTTATTGTCGCTTTCAGTCCTTCAACCCATCTTTCAAATAATTAATAAAATGTTTCTCCTGTGACTAACCTGAAATCAAATGGGTTGTTTCAATTAAAGTCTTTTTGCTTTTCCTGAAGCACCACTTTCATCCTCTACTGTTTTGAAATTCACCTTACTTTTATTTTCTGAGACAGAGGTACATCAGAAATCCCTCCCAGTATCCAGAACGTCCAACTGCTGTGCTGTACAGTCTGTAGTTGATTCTATACAAGTTTTATTTCAGCAGGTTCTAGCCAGTGAGGAAGAGTGGAGAATTTGGTTTTAGCGGGTGATTCCTTATCCCTCTTTTACTTCTCTGTCCTCTCTTCTCCTTCGATTTCCTTTTAACTGAATGTTTTATCTCTCCTCACTAAACCATGCTTCACCTCCTGTAGTACCAACATACCTGTCATTCATCCTGATGGCGTTCCATGTGTAACCTGTAGTGTTCCAGGAATGCCCTATTGTATGTCTTGTACACCTCACTGGAATTATATTCAAAGCACTTCCCAATATGGAGGTTTTCCAGAATGAGATCATGATCAGCCACAGCAGCACATGTTGCTAATGATACAGAGTATTGTTAAAGACATTTCAGACTTAAGCCTGATCTAAGGTTTGAAATGCTCGGTTACCTCCAGCTTTCTGAATAAGTTGATGTTCAGTAGTTGACATTAAATCTCCCTCATCTAACCTTAGAATTGTGCACAGAAACAAACAACTGAATACAAAAAATCATCATGACTTTATATATCGATCACGCCAACATGTCCTAGGGAAAGACAAAAATCCTCATATTACTTTTTGGTTTGGTAGATTGCTGCCATTGGTGTGTGAGTGTGCGAATAAGAGGCAAATTTTTTATATGAGTGCTTTACAAAAGTCCATGTAGTCCAGGTAGTCAATCTATTAAGTCAAAAATTATTTTCAATTTAGCACGTAATTTATCTTAATACTGAATCTATTAGGATTAGTAAATTGAACTTGCAAAAGTATCACAGACATGTTTTTGAATTTGGAGTTCATGGACAAGGAGAAACACTACATCATGTCTTGCCTTTTTTTCTATTAACCTAACCCTTACATTGATTTACCACTGGTGTCTGTGTTATATTTAAATGTGCGAGTCCATGTGTTCCTCCATCATGCTTATGTGCATGAACGAACATGTGCGGAGGCCAACCCGGTGCAGCACTGGCGCAGCCTGAACAGCATCAGTATGTTAGATTTTACACTGCTATCAGTTTGTCTGCCTCCTCTGACACGCGGCGCTCCTGTGTGTGCCTCCGCCGCCATCACACCCTGCAGACAACACACCGATCAAGACAAATAGAGCTGCAACCCAGGCTCTAATGAAAAGGTGCTGCTGAGATGAGAAGAGGCTAGAAGAAGAGAGGGAGTGAGACCGAAAGAAGAGAGAGGCTAGAGGGAGTGTGGGCGACTTGATGAAAAGTAATTCAAAGTCGTTTAATGATGTTGAAGGAATGGCTGAATCAGGAGCTTGACACATGTGAGCCGAGTGTCACAGGAGAGACTCAGTGGTGTTGCAGTGGTTCTAGTTTCCAAATAAACCATCACATCGAGAGAGTTGAAAACTAAGCTGAGGTGTGTGTATTTGTGTGTATGTGTGTGTAATAGGTTTATCCTTATAGTGTGATTACAGGCCAGAGCCATGCTGACTGACAGCTGATTTAGGTGCCCATCATGGGGCCGAGGAGATCTTGTTGAGTTCTGAAAGGTGATCGTGCTCCTCTCACCTTTTTACAGCAGTGCAGCAGTTGTTACTTGGCATGCTGCTTGAGTTGACACAGTGCACATGGGTTTCTCTCTGATGCTCTCTAGTTCAAATCAATAGAACATTTGTCCTCCTCTCACAGCAAGTACAGTTTGCAGAGGTCAGGGTTTCCATGAGAGGAGTGGGATGGACATGTGTATACTTACTGTCCTTTTCATCCCTCTGCCCCTCGCTGACATATTGTAATCTCATAGATGAAGATGCCACTGTTGATCAGTCTGCAAGAGGAGAGTTGAACTTAATTATTTGCCTCTCATCGTGCCAGCCTCCCCTCAACTTGAATATTTAGGTCTGGGGTGCCCTGGTAGCTCACAGAGAGCGAGAGCCCATATACTAAGGCTTAGTCCTTAGCAGCAGCTGAGTCCTAGACAGCGGTAACTCGAGGCACTTGGCTGTCGAACTTAATGATAAAGACAAAAAGCAAAAAATAGCCAAGAAATAATTAAAAGAAACATAAGCCAATTTCCTCTTCCTCTGTCTGTCACAATTCCTTCTAGACTCAAAGAAACCTATGACTGTTCATTATCATTTTAGTAGTCCTAAAATAATGCATTTAATAATGTGAACAAGGAAGGGTCATTTTGTAAAAAAAGAAAAACAAGTGTCAAAAAGAAATTAATGCATGATGTTCAGTGCAACTATAACATATTTAATTCATAACTAGTTTCACATTCAACAACAACAACAAAACATGTAGAAGTTTGGGAATTGGATTCACTGTAAATTTCCCTGAATGGACAGTGGACAATTCTAAACGAATGCTTAAAATAACAGTTCAACATTTTCGGAAAGACACTTATTTGCTATCTCGCTGGGAGTTAGATGAGAAGATTGTTGCACTGACATGTCTGTACTATATATATATATATACAGTGAGAAGCTACAACCAAAAGGCGGCTTAGCATGTAGTGACTAGAAAGTCACTTTTACAGCTCTTTAATCAACACATTACAACTTGTTTAATTTTAATCCGTACAAAAACCAAAATGTAAGAATGACAAAATTTGCTTCTCAGGGGTTTCTTTGTCTGCCGATGCAGACCTAAAAATGTCATGAATGAGTCTTTATCATTTTTTTTCATTTAACTCTTCGAAAGAAAGGAGTGCTCGCAGTTGAAGTACCAACACTCCCCTGGTCCGAGAGTAACCGTTAGCTGCACAGCTAACTGAGCGAACTGGTTTACAAACAGCTTACAACTGTTAGCAGCAGTTAGTTGTTAGTCTAGTCATTTGCTGCCCCCTGATTGTTTTGAATATGAATTTATATAATTTACATTTTACCATTATTATATACTGCACCTATAAGTTAAGTGTTTCATTGCTTCAGTTACTCACAAATAAACATCAACTCATTTGGATTCTTTACATTTTTCTTTTCATTTATATTACATTCACAGCGAAATTAGCATGTATATGTGGGTTTTTTAGGCATTGGTTAACCTTCTAAAAATTGGCTACTAACATTTTTCTCATTGCCAGGAGACAGGTGTGCCTCTCCGTTTTTGCTTTTTTGTTTTTCTTTTCATCATCACAAATATTCTAGAAAAACAATAGAAAGCAGCAGATCATTCACCTCATCAGACTTTATCAAGAAGAAGCTGTTAATGAAAGTTGCTAAGGGGTGGAGAAAGCTGGAGAAGTATTAGCCATTGTCCTTAACCTCACAACAGAAGGTATAGCATTGAGGGGCATATATTTTCCACCTGGGTGTTTCCATTAGAGCCAGTCAGAGCTTGAGCTGATTCACACCTTTGACCGCTACAGAGTCAATTGAAAAATGTACTTAATTACACTGAAGACACAATTCGGATGTTAGCCGATGTTAGTTGGTCTTTTGAGTGTGAAAGCTGTGTTAGTATGAGCATAAAACACACCAACTTTCGCAGCTGTAGCGATAACATTTGGGAGAAATCAGAATCAGTGAAGTGATCAGAATCCATCATTGGTGATTTCAATCCAGAAGACCCAAGTTAACATGGGGAAATACGTCCTGTTGCGTGTGCGCGCGTGCACACACACACACACACAAACACATGCACACACAGAAACCAGGCTATGGTAGAAATATGCACAGACGGAGTAGAGGCTTAGAGAGGGGGCTGAGGAGGGTATTAGGGGCCTGTCCAGCACATCAATCAGACCCAGCGGTGCGTCTGTGTTCCTCAGTCTGGCCCTGGGGCTGGGCTGGGCTTGGCCTGGAGAGAGAGGGGCTCTGAGCAGGACTGTGCTCACCCTCAGCTAATGATAGGGCCCACTGTACTCAGTATAAATCACTCTGACCCATAAACACCACCTCCACACGCATCAGGTCTACTCACATGCACTTACTCACACAAAAGTATTATTGATTGTATACACCTGTGCAGGAGCTTAGACTTTAAGTCATAGTTAACAATATAATTTCTCACACACATGACAGAGAACGGTTCTGGGAGAAGGGACTGAGGTCTGCTGCTGTACCCTACAGGGCCCATCAGACAGGCCCGGGTGATGGAATGTCTCTCCTTTCAGCTTCGCTTCCTCTACCGTTTTTTTCTGAAATTGTTTGTGATCTGGCTGCAAAAACTCCTCCAGAGAGAGAAGCAGACATGAAAAGGATTGCAAACGATGAACAGAGATCCGATGGATAAACACAGCAAGGAACAAATGCCAGCTAGAATGCAGAGATTAGAGGAAGAAGTCGTGAGATTGATGTTGTTTGGAGCTGCACGAAGAAACACAAACACATCTACAAATACCTTCCTGTTTTGTGAAAGAAAGCGTTAGGCATCTTGGCTGCAATGTGTTTGTGACTCTGCATTCTGAAAGGGAATTATGCTAATGCCCTGACCTCTAGATGTGGATGTGTTTGTCAGCCTGAAGGGGCTTTTCCTACTCCCTCTTCACTTCTCACAGGCACACAGTCTTCTGGCATATTAATTAAATGTGAAAAGCTGCCAAAATGGAGGGGGAACATCCCCAATTTACCTGTCGCTGATGTCTAGTCATAGCCTTTGAAATTCCAAATGTCAACTTTTATAGAACTAATATTCATCTCATGATGCTGTTTTTTTTTTTTTTATCTCTCGTAATTCTTGCACTCATTCACACAAAGGCAATATGAAGGAGTTGGATTTTCCCTGGAAAATACTGAACCAAAAGCAGAACAGTCACTAAGTGAAACTTCCTTATTCGGTGTAGTTTTATTAAATCCTTTTTCAACAAACATGAGTCAAAGTCAAGTTTCAGCCTCCTCAGCACTTCTCCAGGTCCATTGGGAAAGTGTGTGCTGAGCTTTGCTAAAGCAACAGCGGCTGGGCAGGTGAGCTAGAGTTACCATGAGCTTATGTTTGTTTTGGGATCAGCTCGAGCAATATTCACAAGTCCGAGCAAACCTTATCTACGCCACATACAAGAACATTTTTCTCGGGGAAAATATACACGGCAGTTCTACTGAGTGTGTTCAAGACATACAACACTCAACATTGCACTAACTTTATTTTTCTGTCTACTTACCTTGTCCCTACCTTTTTTTTTGTGTGTCAACTGATTTCTAATCCGGTTTGGAAACAGGACCGACCTTTTGGGCCAGTACAGTGTCATGTATTTTTGTTTTGCTGTAATGATTCTCTGCTGTCAATTATAAAAAAAAAAGTGTGACTCTCTGTGTATGAACACTGTATTTAACCCCGTATAAAAATGTGAAAACTGAGTTGTTGTGATCTAATTTCTTCATCTGTGTGTTGACAAAGCTACATGAGAAAACAGAAAAAATACATTATATCCCGTTCTGTTGTCTGATTGTGTATTCTTACTGCATGAAGCTTCGTCTCAACCCACACCACATTCAGTGTCTCAAGATGATTTGTCATGCTCTTTCAGAAGCAGAGGTCCGGTGTTAACACCCTCTTCTTCTCTTTCTCTTTTTCTATTATGTCCCGCCATCTGCAGAGACCTGCGCCGTCAACAATGGCGGCTGCGACAGGACATGTAAAGACACGGCCACTGGGGTGCGCTGCAGCTGCCCAGTAGGATTCACCTTGCAGCCTGACGGAAAGACCTGCAAAGGTCAGTAAATGCATAAAACTGTGGGAATATACGTGTGTGAGGCCAGTTGTACGGGTCAGTGATGCACTGCTGCTGTTCACTGAGCACATTGTATATGCACCTGAGACTGCTATGACTGGTATCTGAGTGATCCAGAGCCAAACCCCAACCCCACCATCCGCTTCACCTCCGACTGCACAGAGCACCGGTCGCGGTCACCGCTAATGTTGCCGCTTGTTGTTGATTTTACCGCTGAGCATTTCTCCACTTCTGACTGCCCGCTGGTGACGTCAATGAAGGTGTTCCAAGGAGAAGGCAGCCATAGCGTTGGCCTAAACATCCCAAACATGTTATTGTAGAGTTTTTGCTTCCCTCTAAACTAACAGCCTCACAGAATGAGGCTGAACTGTGGGTTCAAACTGAGTCTAACACAGCTAGACGTGCCTTATGCTTTTCAGGGCTGGATGATGCAGCAGCCTTCTGTTTGGGACTTTACACTTATGATTTGTAAAAAAAAAACAAGAAGAAAAGAAAAAGAAGAAAAGAATGAACTCATCAATGATTACTTTATAAGAACTGTAGATAAATCAGATGTCTTACGTACTGTCTCATGATAGTGAAGTTTCACATCGACCGATATCGATAATTATTGATGACCTGCCCTATTTTCATAATTGGTGAGACAAGGTCCAATTTAACTTCTTTATTTAGAAATTAACCACTTCGCCAAGGCACGTAGGTTAAGATTATGTTAACTACAACAATGAAAAATACACAAATACAATCGCACAAATAAAGTTTTCACAATTTCCTCTCCGACAGCACTCGCACTCGCGCATTTTATCACCGGAGTGATAGTGGTTTGTGCTCGATTTTTTCTTGTGGTTGGTTTGTAAAATACTCGGCCAGCAGCAGAGCCGGTGCAGCAGCCATAGTTGCCTTGGTGTACTTACCGACCACTTCGGGTGGCGCAGCTGCAGTGTCTTTTGGCTCTTTAGTAGAGCAAACAGGCCAAGTAGAATAGCTGCGGCGGTCAGAGTCGCCCTGTCTGCTCTATCTAACTAGCCCGGACACACTTCAGCTGGGAAAAGGGCTCCTGGGGATAAGTGACCCCGAGAGGAGCAGCAGAGGACTGGAACAGAGAATGAAGTGTTTTTGCCAGCTCTGCTGCAGCTTGTAGGCCGCCGTATCAGACTGCAAAGAATAAGAAGCACTACTACTGTGTGAGGAAATGATTTTACAGGCGGAGCATGTTTTGTCTTGTGAGAACTGTCCAAAGTAATACCTCTAGGCTTGTGCGAGAGAAACTGCGCCTCAGCTGGAAAGTGGACGCGATGTGTGGGACAGTTTTCCAGCAGCCCTCAGATCTGAGTCCAATTGATTTAAATGTCATCAGATACATTCATCAGTCTGTACACACTCTTTTTGTTAATCATGACACCACATCCTATTAAAACTCTACACTGTGATTATAAACTTTAGAAATTGGACAAATAAGATAACAATCTCTCCGTTTCGGCAACAAATAAATCAAGTCTTATATCAGGCAACAGCCAGGCAGTTGCAGTGCCTTGCTCCAAGAACTGCAGCTGCCTTGATCCAGTGAGATTACCTGTTGCCCACGTGCGTATGACGTCAGAGCAGGTCGGGACACGCTCTTTTGTTGTTGTCTGCATGCCGATGGTGCAACCAAACTACACACATGATAAATGATTGGCCGTTCGCGTGTTACTCGTAGCAAGCTCCATTATCAAGGTATATGACAAGCCAGGGAGCATTCGCTTTGCGCTTTCAGTTGGTTTCCATAGTATCGTTTATGAACCTGCGCCAGCTATTGGTGGGAATATGAGATGAATTTAAGTCTGACCACAAACCTAAAATCAAATGTGCATACGTACAGTGGAAGAGTTGTTGGTTCCTGTGATTTCTCCTCCTGGTCAAACAAAGTGCAAGAGATGAGGGGCAAAATGTAGCATCTTGGTTACCTGCAGATAAGCCATTTACTCAACAAAGAACTCTGAGAAGCAATTTTTTATGTGAACAAAAAATTTTGAATTCTCAACTGAAACCTCATGCTAGCCTCGGATAAACTTTTGACTACATTTTCGCATAGCGTGAGGACTGTGAATTTGACCCCCCATAGACTCAATTTGAAGGGCATTAGAAAGGGATTTGATGGCTGATGTTAAATAGGAATTATTACAGCTTTTTATTTGACTATTGTTTTAAGAGTGACTTGAAAATTAATGAGCCTATCGTATAGGATTTTGCATGTTTGTTTTTTTAAGACTTTTTCTAGGCATAGACACCTTTATTTAGACAATGGATAGATTTGTGAAATGGGAGGGAGAGAGGGGTGTGACATGCAGCAAAGGTCCGCTGGCCGGGATTTGAACCAGGATCGGCTGCATTTGTGGCATGCGCGCTAACCACTCGACTACCTGCACACCCCACATTTGTATTTTTATATGACTTTGATGTAATGACTTCACATTGGTGTGTACTGATTGATATGAAGAGTTCTCCAGTGTGTTGTACAGTGGATATTCTCTGAGTCATGCTTCTTGGGTAAAAAGGAAAATTAAGTTCTACGTTCTTCTGCCACATGTACGTGTGTGGTAGTCAATGGTATCACCATGGATGGATAGATGGAGCAGCTGGGCACAACTCCACATGTGACAGACGTGGACAGGGAGATACGAGAGTCGCCTTAGCAACCGAGTGCAGGTCATGTGACAGTGACATGACTCTGGGCACCTCTTCTAAACTGTATAATACTATGTGTGTGTGTGTGTGTGTTGTGCAGTATGTGTGTCTGCGAATTGAGTGTCAGGCAGTTTGAGAATGTTGCATGTCGGTGTGTGAAGTTCTTGGGCCAGAGCTGTCTCAGGCCTGTCAGGCAGACGGCACGTCAGCAAACTTTGAAATGTTTGAACAGTGAGGCCCTCACTGGCCACTCTCTCTCTCTCTCTCTCTCTCTCTCTCTCTCTCTCTCTCTCTCTCTCTCTCTCTCTCTCTCTCCCTCTCTCTCTCAGTGGCATATACACAGGCTAACACAGACAGCACCATCCAGCTGCAGATGCAATAAATACAGCAGTTGACGTTACCAAGGGAGTAGGTTTGATTTTGAGATTGGTGGGGACACAAAAGTGCTCCAAGGCAGCACTCCCAAAAGTTGACGATTTTTTACATTAGCGATCATAATTTCACGTCATGCGGATGTTATAGGTTAAAGCAACTGATGAAAGACAAAGAGCCAACTCTGAAGAGTTCTCATCTTTACTCTTTAGTGCAGGGCTGTAGTGAAACTGTGCATCATACTGTCAATTAATAGCCTACTGTCATTGCATTGCTATTCACATCATCATCACACTAACATTTGTCACAGTGCTGAATCTCATGACAAACAATACATTTTAACCTCACCTGTGAATTTCCAGCCTCTTTCAGCTTCTCCTCCTCTATCTCCTCCAGCTTCTTCTCCTCTATCTCCTCCAGCTTCTCCTCCTCCATCTCCTCCAGCCTCTCTTTCTCTACCTCCTCCTGCCTCTCTTCCTCTACCTTCTCTGGCCTCTCCTCCTCCATCTCCTCCAGCCTCTCAGCTGTCTGTCACCTTACAAAAATATGTTGATGCATGACATATGAACAGATACATCAGGGATACAATGATCATAGAGCTTGAAGGTACAGTTATTGCCTGAGCAAAAAGGTGTCCCTAGCGTCCCTACCCAATTCTACACCCTTGGACGTTACAGCAAACGTAGTCATCAAAAAGACAGGACTGATCAGTCAGTTCCTAGTTTCAGGCACTATGCATGATGCATGAATACATAATTAACATAACCATCATGTTAGTGAGGTCTGGCTGGCTGCATTTTTTGCATGAGCTTGATATACGCCGTATTTATGTTTTTAAATCAGAAAACAACATTAAAATGTGAGTTTACTGTTGTCCAGTGTAGTTTGATAAAAAAAAATACAAAATAAATGACACAAACAACAAAATACTTTAAAAGGACACAGAGGTGTTATCGCTGTTGAAAAATACATTATTTCAATGAGTTGACAAAGCTCTTGTTAAGGTTTGGTTAGGTACGCACAATAACAATTTGGTTAAAGGTTCCATATTGTAGAAAGTGAGATTTTCACGTCAGTTTTGTTTATGAAGCAGTCCTCTGTGCTTTACAGATACTGTGAACCCTACAAACTGCCCAGTTCACAGGGAAATATACACCGCCTATATTCTGCACTTTAAATGAGCTGTCAGTACTTCTGGAAAGTTGAGATGTTACAACTCAGCCCTCATTGTCGCGAACACAGGCAGAGCTGATGTTTAACTGTGCTAAGGAGTGCTTGCTCATGCCCCTTAAAACTGACCTATCAGAGCAGACTGGGCTTTTTGGGTAGGGGGGCTTTGGGAGAGGGTGAATACAGGTGCTGCAGCAATGGACAGTTTGACAAAAAATGTGTTTATTGAGTATGAACGCATGTAGACATTTTCTAGTAGACACCCAAAATAAAAATAGAAACCTAAGAATAAGCATAACATAGGACATTTAAGTTGAGGGAAAGATTATGTTTTGGGTGAGAGTAAGTAGTTAAGATAAAGAGACCTTCATTGTCATGGTTACAATAAGATAATAATAATAACACTTGGTTTACATGCAGCTGAGCAAGTGTGATGCTTTTCGACTCACCCATCTACCCCAGATTCTTCCCTATGAGGACTAACGACATCTACTGACTTCCTTCTTTGCTGCTGTCAAAATAAGTACAGCTATTAGAGGGCATTTTCACTGATCAGATGTCATTTTGGGGTCCTTGCTGAAATGAATAATGCTGTTGCTTTTCATGGGAGGAAGGTATATATTGCAAATGTTCACGAGGCCAACCATTTGGCTCTTGTAGCCCTTCTATCAGCATTGTCTGCTGACAGGCGGGTAACAGTGCAATTGCACGTTGGGAGAATGTCTGGTCTGCTGGTCTGATGTCAGGTTCAAGCCCAGCAGCTTGTACAAACACTTCCACTCTGTCTTTCCAGGTGATTTGTGGTCCTGACAGAACCCAGCATTTACAGTGGTGGAAAGATGAAAAGCTCCCCCTCTCCTTTTTTGCGGCCTGAGTTGAGTGGGGAAGATGGATAGGAGTACAGTCCAGCTGTGCCCCGCCCACATAATTTGGCTGTAATCAGCCCCCGGGCTTCATAAATCCCTGAGCGGCAATCAGTCCTGAGGGGAGCTGAGAGACACAGAGTAGGCAGCGCACATCGATCAGCATCCATCATCCGGGCACCGAGCAGGAACACGCACTCACACAAACTTAACACATACAGTACACACGCACTGAGTGTACTTGGTGTCAGACACCCTGCACTACTACTGCTGCTGTTTGTAACTCAGCTCGACTTAGACCAGGGTGTGCAGGGCTCATAAACTGAGAACACCCATAGGCAGGGGCGCCGCCAGGGATTTTGGGCCCCATGAAAAAAAATCTAGTTGGGCCCTTGTATAGGTTGGCGAAAAAGTTTCATGCCATTTTATTTAAACGAATATGCATTTTAATGATATTTTTGACTATCGTTCCCATATTTGTGAAAAGAACAACATGACAGTTACGTGGTTACTGCTCACTGTCTCCCTCGTAGTCCTGCATGCAGGTCTAATTTATCTCCACAGCTGTAGTCTCACAGGATACCCAACATGTCATGCTAGCTTACTGGGAAAGGAGCTAAATATCGCTCCACATTTGACCTGTTTTCACCTCAGTGTGAAATGATGACTTGTAATAATAACTTTCAGTCAGCACTTAATGAGGGATGAGATGAGGACGAGGAACCTGCTGCTGCTCAAACTGAGAAACTAGATTCATGGCTGTCTGACTGCCTTCAATCTTTACAACTGCTGACATTAGCTTTAACTGTTGTTAAACTGTGCTAGCTGTGAACTGTGGTCACCTTTCTTGTGAAAGAAATGTGCAAGGAGTTGTCTTCCCTCTCCTTGCTTTCTTTGCCTTTCTGCCTTTTTCTTTCGTTTAAGGCTCCCTGATTTGGCTTTCTTGGATAAAGACATGTTGGTGAGCAGCAGCCACTCCGCTTGTTAAGCTGTTTAGTGATGCATCTTCCCGCTCCTGCAGCTGCAGGGTTGGACTGAACCATTATGTATTGTGAGGGGTGAGAGGGGCCTCAGACAGCCTCCACTATTTTCTTGTATACAGAATAAAGTCTCTCATCCGATTTATTTTGCCAGTTTTAAGTTAGTTATGACACTAATTACTTCGAAATAAAAAATGTTTTTATTTCAGGCCCCCTCCCCCATTAGGGCCCTGGTAATCAGTCCCATTTCCCCCCTGCCAGTTCGATGCCCCTGACTGTAATTATGAGCTGATCACTTTTTTCAGTAAGGACTAATCTAATGCGTTAATATTGCCAAACTAGTAATTAGATTAAGGTACTTATTCAAGTCACTGTGCGTTACTATTATTTATGTCATTTTCCTTAGTAAAAATATATATTTTTGCTTTCTTCTTGCGTCTCAGGGAGTGATGTCACGTGTGCAACAAGTAACTCACTCACGTGTTGTAGATGGAAATACAGTCATTATTTATGCAGAGTCATTAAATAGCATGCTAGCATCAAGTATCTCAAGGAAAGTTATAAAGTATTTTTCCACCAAGTAACTTTCTGTGATCAACGATGTCGGTAAATGGATGGGCTGCTACAGCAGTGCGTGGTGGTGTTTAACGCGAGTGGCGTGCGGGCCCTTTAAATTTAGAAGCAAGGACGAACAGGGTGATTTTCCTCTTTGTGCGCTTTCGGTCTGAACGCACAGTAATACCTTTCTTTGGGAAAAACTGAGTCACTAGTTGTCTGCCCTTTTTCTCCCTCTCAGCTTTCTGCTGCTTCTCCTTGCGTTTTTAGTAACCGGACTTCAGAATTCTCTGAGCATACACATGTCCCGCTCTCCCAGAATCAGACTGTACCAAAAAGAGAGAGGGGTAAATGACAACATGATAAGGAATTCGAGAAAAATGTTATAGAAAACGACAACTATTTTCAATTAGCTTATTTTAACAGACGAAATTATACATTTTATTTCAAAAGACTAAACAGGGCAACATTATTAAAATAATATTATCAGCCCCTTGGAATTGTCCTAACCTTCCCCCCCCCCTGGCGGCGCCCCTGCCCATAGGTGTCTCAGGAGAGGTTTGCCTTGCCGAAGTGCGAAAATACGTGCGTATGAAGACATAGTAGCTGAAGGGGGAGATAATGATGAGAGCAAAGTATGAACATAGCAGAAACAGCCAGAATGTATGCAGGTAGAGGTTAGGGTTGGTCAGGTGGTGACTCGGTGAATTTCTGTTTCAAGAATACAATTATTTTAAGCAGGACCATAGTCTTTTCCTAAACCTAACCAAGTTGTGGTGCCTTTATTTTGAAACTGTAACTTGCTAACTTGACCACGGAATGAGACCGTGCTGTCAGTGACGGAGTTTGTCTATTGCATAAAAACTCTGAGTGACTCAACAACATCAGGCAAGCGTTGCACTGTTTCTCATATAACTCCCAGTGCAGCGTTAAGCCACATGCAGGACAGAACAAAACAGCGCCGCAAACACAATGTCACAGAGACAAGCCCAGAGGTGACAGCTCTGTTCCCTGAGCCACTGTCCTGCCCCTGTTTTATGTCCCTGGTTTCATTTGGCCACTAGCAACTATATATGATTCATGTCACTGTCATCCACTATGTTTAGGTATCATTTCTAGTTTTAAATATTAGCACCGTCTTTTGCCCAGAGGCTGTTTCTCCCTATTAGAGTGAGTTTGTGCTTTAGTTCTTTTTTTAAAAAAATGTATTGACGGGTCAACAGCTTTCAATAAATTCCCAGTCTTTCCTGTATCCTTAGCAACAGCATGCACAGGTTGTCCAGGAGTTAGCTGATCAATATCTCATGCAGGAGCACATGCGAGTACATGCGTACGTGTGGGTGTGTGACGACTCTGGTGGCACATGTAATCACAGTCGCGTTAGCGCTGTATTGTAGTGCACAGACTGCAGCATAATTGCTGACATTTAGCAGTTTACCGAATGTAGTAGTTAGCGGCAAGATAAGTGCCATGCTGTGAGGTGGTCTCATCTAATGTGCCACTAAATTGCTTGATAGAGACAGACAGCCCTCTCAACCTCTCCCTCTCTCCCCGTCTGTGTCTACCTCACTTTAAAGCCAAGGAGATGTGCCCTGTCGTGCCTGTCTATCATAATCATTTCAATATAAACTATGTAGGGCATGTTTAAAACCCACCAGTCCTATAAACACCCTTTCATCTACGCTGACAGACAAGGCGGTTCAGCCTCTCATGATGACAGACACGCCAACCCGAAGAAGCGTTTCATCGCAGGGCTCTCGTGCCGACAGCGGAGCGAGGGAGGGAGAGAAAGAGAGAGAGCGAGAGAGATGGATGGATGGAAAGGGGGAAAATATATATTTTTTTTAACTGTTTCCAGATGTTTGATTAGTAGGTGCGCACTGGAGGTTGGATGAGTAACTGTGTTTGTGTGTTTGTATATGCGTGTCTGTGGGTTAATTCACACACATTTAGGTTGTATGTTTAGTCTGTATTTTGTTCACGTCAAGCTCATTTGAGGTTCGATATGCGTGCACTTGTGTTGTTGTGTGTCTGTGGATAACTTGTGGTCGGTCTACTCTTCTGCAAAGTACACAGTGTATATTGGCACCTGAAACACGTCCCCACTGGCCTGCATTCCTCCTCTACCTGAAAAGACCTGAACAGACGCACTCTAACACAAACTAAATCAGATCACATAGACCCCATTAACTCTCTTAAATGTTGTGCTTTTTCACATTTTCATTCATTTTTAAGTGTATCTT
>CAEMYA010000112.1:3957829-3973793 GCA_903131615.1 Diplodus sargus
TAACAATGAGCTTATTGGCTCCTGTTGTGGCACTTTCTATGAAGGTTCTATCATATCTTAGTGACACTGCAAGGAGCACTAGCATAGAAGTCGCTTCTGCCTGAATGACAATGAGCCGTCCCTTTAATAGATGGATGAAGCAGCAATGTCATGTATTCAGAGTCTGAAAATTGGCTTTTCCCTTCAGTTGTATGCGTAATGTGATTGTGATGTGCTTGTAACACTGTAAGGGTCCAAGTATTAAACTTTATTACCATATTCTGGAAATGGATATTAGATACACAGCAGTGATGGAATGTGACTGAGTGCATATTTGAGGTATACTTAAGTATTTCCATGTTCTGCTACTTTACACTCCATTCCTCTCTGGATGCAAATATTGGACTTTTTACTCTTTTACATTTATTTGATCCCTTTAGTTTTCTGAATGCATGCTGTAACATAGCCAAGACAAAAAAAAAACACTGATTCTCAGAAACGTGATGAAACTCAGAAAAGTGATGAATATTGGATCTGAATATCGGCTACTATCAGTAAACCCATAGTATACGGCATACACTGCATATATATAGATATGTGTGTACTTTTAGCTACTTATTGACATTTGATTTAAGTACTATTTGTATAGGTGAGTGTGTACAAACTGCTCAGGTGCACTAATCCGGACCTAACCATTACCTTAACATGACTGCAGCATGGCAGGCAGCCCCTGCTCGGGCCAAACCAGGTCCAGATCACAGGCTGTTTTATTGTTGTGTAAAACTGAGAGTTTCCTTTGGCCCACATTCACCCGGGGAGTGTTTGTTATTAAACAGAATTGGGTGCCGGGGTCGTCTAATAACTGAATAAATACACGCTACCTCCCAGCCTGATGTCTGTCCTCTCCACCAGCAACACCCTACGAAGAAAACGGCGCTATCCAAGAAAACTAGATCCCTGGTGCTCCGTCCGTAATTATTTGTAGAGGCTCGGGTTTCTGCAAATGTATTCCGTTTAATTGCTTTTTACTGCAAATATTTGGCATAACTATATTTGGTAAAACTCCTCACTCTACCACTATGTGCAGCTCGTACTCGGGAGGTATGAACTGCACATTCCTACAAGTAAGTCTAAATGCGGTTGAGGTGACAACGCAAGAGTTTAATCCCTGGGCGGTTTATTTCAGCCTGTATTTTCCATCTCAATCAGGCAGACAGACGAGTCTCTTACAAAGCGACCCAGACCCGGTGCTTGACCTCTGGATGTTGGCATCCGAGGTGAGGAGTAAGGGGGCATTCACTTCACCCCCATTGATGGCGGTTGGTTTAGGCTGCAGCGCTGAACATTCAGGTCAGTCGGAAGGTCTTTATCAGGCAGTTGTACCCCACAGCAGCATCGGGGTCTCTCCTGGAGTTCAGTTTCTCATTCTAAACACTGGACTCCTCAAACATAGCCCGAGGCTCACAGAGGAACAGGCAGGGGGTGGAGAGCTTGTTTCCTTTGGCCCAGGTGGATGTAAGCAAGCTTTCTTATTTGGCCCTCAGCCTCCTCAGTGGCCGGAACAGTGTATGTGAAGACTTCACTTCCAAAATATCTACCCTGGAAGAGAAATTCATTTCCTCGAGGTTATAATTCAACAACCAGCAGATTCAATTAAAATTCCTTGTATAGGAGGCCTATTATTTGAAATACCAAAATATTGTGTTAAAATGTGCCACAACATGTTTTTCTAACCAATGCAGACTGACTCACTGGAAGTTTCCAGTCAATAACTCACTGTCGCGTTAAGTAAACATCAGAGCCATGCATTACAAACTATGAAGGACGCTCTGCCCCAAGATTTTCATGGTCAGCCATACACCACTGCTACTGCTGCACTACTACCATTTAAGCATTTTATCACTGGACTAGGATTACAAACATCTTTCATTTCTTTTCTTGAGTGTGTGACATAGGACTGCACAGCGACAGTGTTTTTCATTCATCACAGCTGTGATACACCACTTTTTCGTGTCGTCACATCACTTTTTTGCGTAATTTATCTGCTTGAAAACATTTGCGTCCCGTCTTGACACAGCATGAAAGTTACCTTTTTTGTATGGTTATTTATATCAGATACAATGATATCACTAACAGTACACTAAAAGCATCAAACATCAACATATCAAAAAGACATCAATTCAACGCAATTCAGTGAAGAATGAAAGATGTCACTTGACATCAATTGCAAACATTATGATGACATCACAAAAACTCTCATTCAGGCTCTTCGGTGTAAGTCATTTCAACTTTGACATCTTCTTTATGCAAAAACTGGTGAGGAACACAAAAAAATTGTCAAGTGACATTTAATGGGTAGTTTCACCCACAAACAGTGAATTGGATAAAGAAATGTCACTTTTTCAATGTGCACAATAAAGGTTTACATATGGGACTGGGTTAATATGATATGATGTTATGTTTTCACTGAATGAACAATTTTCAACACATTCTTCAACTATTTAATGTAACATTTGTTTAAACTTTCCATTTATCATCTCAGGACTGAGACTTAGCTATGTTCAGTTGGAAATACACTGCTTTTGTCAGCTTTTTTATTACTTTATTTTAGTCATTAAATAACTTATCTTATTAAATCCAATTCGGTTTATCTTTAAAAAGAACCCAAACACTACTGATTTAGGCTTTCTGAAACCTGCAGGTTGCATGTCATATGCAGGCAGTAGTAGACAGCCAGACCGTCAGTAGAGCAGTATTCAAAGACGCACACAGCTCTTGGCAAAGGATGGAACTATCGATCGAAGGCCAAAGTGAGATATTGATCGTCTAGAGTAAATGTCAGAGATGGATCCCAGGAGACATCTGGTGTGTGTGTGTGTGTGTGTGTGTGTGTGTGTGTGTGTGTGTGTGTGTGTGGGTAGAAACACATGGTAGTGTCTGCTAGCCTGTAGTAGTGAAAGTGACAAATGACTCCTCTCTCACAACGGCAGACAGAGATAGAGAGCGTTGGGCATTTGTGGAAAAAACATGGGAGTGAGAGACATAACGTCACCACTGTGTGTGTATGTGTGCAGATGTTTGTCCATTTGTGTGTATGCTTTGTGCTTATTTGTGTGTGTAGAGTCAGTGTAATTCAGCCTTTTTTTCTCGCATCTCAGTGCTGTCCATATGCAGTACTGTGTAATGCATTAATTAGTAGTGTCCTTATTAACGAACACCTCCGGCAGCATGGGCTCTGGCACCCCAGATGTTTGTGCATGACAACATCAAGGTGCCCATTCATGGGAACACAGTACTTCCTGATAATTGTATTCTTCCACTGCTTCCACACTTTATACAGAGAAAGGCAAGTCATCAAGAGAGCCAAACTAGTGACATGGTTCTCTGGATGGTCTCTGTGAATGTCAGGTTTGGTTGGTCCACCAGTTTGGTCCAGAAATTGCCAACAACTACTGGATGGATTGCATGAAATATATCTGAGATATTTATGGTGAGCAGAGGTTACACTCTTGTGACTTTGGTGATCCCCTGACTTGTCATCTGGTACCTCAAAGTGCTCTTATTCATTGAAATCCCAACATGATCTTGAAAAGCTTTATGACTTTCCATCTTCTATCTCTTTCTCTCTCTCTTTCTCTCCCTCTCTCTCTCTCTGTCGCACACTCGCAATTACTCATCACCTGCTACCTTGTGGCACTGGCTTCAGGTTGAACGTGTAACTGATTGTTTCTGATAACTACTGACTATATGATGAAGCAAGTTTATAGCTCAACACAGGACAGTCATCAGAAAAAGTACCGGGGAGTCCAACATTAAGGGCTGCCATCCGCCTTGCCAGCTTGGCTCTCAACCAGGTAACTTGTTTAAAGACATTTGCAATGACAGGACTCGCCTCCTCCATCATATTTAGGTGTGAAAATAATTGGCAGTACTGTACCAATTGTGAATGGACGAAGGTGAAACTCTAGAAGGACACCCGGCGAAGGACTGTGACTTTCTCAGAAGTGCCGCACGTCAGGCCTCCCTCCATTCTCCCTTCACCCACTTTCCTAACTCGCTTTTATCTGTCCTCTCCAAACTTTATCATTTCAAGATGTTCTGAGGCTTAATGCATTTATTTAAGCTCAAAGCTTATTTAAGCTCCATTAAAGGTAATTATATACCCTGTTATAAGGCTCAGCCATCCCCAGAGTGGCCATTAAGTGTGGGCAGATGCAATGGTTCTGCCAGTGTTTGTGGCTGCCAGAACAATTATGAAGCTGTGTCTGTCTGTGTTGGGTAGAGCCAGGGTTGTATCCACTGTTTTTACATAAGCGTTTGAGCGTTTTGTGGAGTGGTATGTGTGTGTGTGTGTGTGTGTGTGTGTGTGTGTCTGTCTGTCTGTCTGTCTGTGTATGTTTCAAACCTTGTGTTTGTCTTAACTGCCAACTCCAGATTTCCTCACGGCTGAAGCTTTTCTTTTTGTGGTTTCTGTGACATATTTTTGTTAACTGATTCATTCAAAACTAACCCGAAGCAGGGAAAGTTCAAATGTCCTTATTTTGAAAATCTCATCAATTTTACAGCCTCTGGGTTGGCAAGTGTATAAAGTGTGTGTTTAACCTGCAGGGAAGAAGGCAGCCATCCCTCCTGCTCACAGATAGAGACCATTCCTAAGAGCTAATGTCAGCATATTAAAGTAAAGAACTGGAAAGTGGCGATGATTGATTTCAGTCCTTTGAGGCAGCCGCTGCTGCAGGTCAGACGAATAACAATAGAGCATCAGAGGAAGACAAAGTGCAATAACACTGAGAATAAGTTACAAACAAGAAAGGGAGCGAGAAATCAAAAAACAAAACCCTTGAAAGTCGAGAATCGACAGTGGAGCGCAGAGAGGAATTAAAAGGAGCTAATCACTTGAAATGCTCTTCTGGACCCCTTTTGGGATTCCAGACACTGAAGTGTACTTGAACGCCCTTACCTGTCCCATTTCCCTCAAAAAACCCCAGAACTCCATTCTCTTCCCGCCAGCTACAAGGAAATCCGCTTTAGCCGAGCCAGATGAGGGGACAATCCCTTTTAAAAGGCCGCTGACAGGGCACAGCGGGGCATGCAGTTCACTGCATTTTTTACCAGAACGCACAACCAGCCTGTTGTGGATTCCTGTCTCGGGTCCATATTAAGATGAAGAGTTAATTCAGCAGAGGCTCCCAGAGGATATCAGTGAGAGGATCAGGCCAACAACACAGTGGCTGAGTTACTGGCTATAACTGGTATAACTAGGATATAAAACTTGATATGAACTTGAAATATATTGTTAGGGTTGCACAGTAAAATGAAATACCAATGTATGAAAATGTGCACTTTATGATGACAGATGTCCTCCCACATAATACCTTAAAACCATCTGCCACCAGAACCCTAGCCACAGCTAAGCAAATCTGCCAGCCACACTCAACATTTCAACCGGCATAACTGAGCCCACCAGTTTAACATGAGACCCCATTATCCCATTATTTCAGAAAAGACTACAACATTATGTACACAAATCATTTAAAAAATAAAGTACATCCGCAGAGCTTGTTGAACGTTTCTCTTTTCCTTTAAAACATTATTATGATTGTGAATGCATAATTTAAAATAAAATTGTCAGGTCAAACGTGTTATTCATCTCTGTGAAATAATTCTGACCTCTGCCTCCAGCTTCTTGTAAGTATTGTGAGCCAATAGTACAACAGCATAGGGCTTCCTGAACTGCCATGTGGGCCTCGCCAGTCGTATAGAGGAGAGAAGGATGTGTCCTCCATCTTGGCTGTGCATCAGTTGCTCAATGTATACATTTTCTGAGCAATAAGGTCTAATGCTCAGCTCTGATGGAGAAGCAAAAGCCATCATCAGGATCATTCTTTGTGAAATGTGTTTTTCGGGGTCCTTTACCATCTGCCCCACACTTTCTTACTTCTTCCTCTGGCCTCCCTCTTCTCCCTTCGTACCCCCCCCCCATTTCTCTGTGGTGTCTTGCTCAATTTATTACCCGGCTCAAGGTGTTAATCCCTCACAGTTTTCATCACTTAGTGCACCAATCAAAAAGGGCTTAGCTTGTGTAATCTGCCAGACTATTGTCAGCGCTTTTTGCTGGGCATGTGAGGGCACGGTAGGCTGGATGAGGCAAGGGAGTGTGGTTGGATGGTTAGGGTTTGTGAAACCAGATCTGCCAGCAGGTTTGTGGTTGGCTCTGAACATGCTGCCTCTGGGCAATTACATTCACCTTGTTATTATTTTAGAATCTGTTCCTCTGGATCACTGAAGCACACCTGGACTCCAACGGCTTCTGCAGACATTTTTCCCAGGACCTCAGGCCTGACCATGGGACCAGTGTGAATACTGCTACCAGTATTAAAACCTTCTCAACAGCATTTAATAACCGTTGTTGAAATCAAATTTCTAAACAATGCGAACTGCAGCCAGTCATTTTCACTTGTTATATCGATGATTAACCAATAATTTCCTGCGTCCCATGTTTGATGCTGATAAGAAACAGATAATTTCACATTTAACAGAAAAAAGTATTATGTAAATTGTATGGCTCTACAAAAAACCCCACAAAACTAAAGGTTAAATATAATACATTTAACATTCAACATTCAAACATTGAGTTCAGTTACTCAGGGGTGGGGGTCATGGGCTATGTGCAGCGATTTACGGATGGCAGTGTTAATGAGGGCTGGCAAACTTGGAGTTGGAAGGCCAATTATTTTTGAGCAAGTGTGAGTGACTCTGAGAAATGTGTTTTTGTTATTGAGGGGCAGCATGGTGAAATAGCAGATTGCACAGTACAGGAGAATGGATTCAATGATGCTGCGGTACAGAAGAAGCAGAGGGGGTGGTTTGATGGACAATGATCTGAGTTTACGGATGATGTGGGTTCTCTGCTGGCAGCGCTTAATAATGTCTGAGGTGTGTTGGTTGAAGTTCAGTTTATTGTCCAGTGTGATCCCGAGGTATCTGAAACTGTCCACAATCTCCACTGGCTGATTGTCAATGTGTATGGGTTCACGAGGAGTGTTTTTTCTATGGTTGTCGAAAATGAGTTCTTTGGTTTTGGTGACATTGAGAAGGAGATGATTGTCCTTGCACCACTGGGAAAAATGGGCAACAGAGTGTTTATATGCTTTGACTGAGTCCTGGTCCGAGAGAAGAGCCAATATGGCAGTGTCATCAGAGTATTTGAAGTATTTGGTTATGTGTAAAGTGTGTATAAGAGTGGACTCAGAACGCAGCCTTGTGGTGCACCTGCATTTGTGATGATGAAAGGGGATGCAGCAGGGCCCAGTTTGACAGCCTGAGGCCTGTCGCTCAGAAAGTTGTAAATGAAGTGGATGAGAGGAGGCGGGGTGTGGAGACTGTGAAGTTTGCTGATCACCAGATGTCGCTGAATGGTGTTAAAGGCAGAACTGAAATCAATTAAATTCACCCTGGCAAAGTGTCTGGGAGTGTCCAGGTGTTGAAGAAGGGTATGAAGCAGGCATGCAACAGCATCCTCCGTCCCCCTCTTTTCCTTGTATGCAAACTGGTCTGGGTCCAGTTGTGGGCTGACGACTGGGAGAATGGCATTCAGCACCAGTTTCTCCAGGCACTTAGTGATTATGGAGGTGAGTGCTACTGGTCGGTAGTGATTCAGTTCTGAGGGACGGGGTTTTTTGGGAACTGGGATGACGATAGAGGTCTTCCACAGAACTGGCATATGGGACAGGATGGATTCAGAGAAGAGAGGGAAGAGTACTGTGGCTCGCTCCATGGCACAGGTTTTAAGGAGTCTCCCACCGATCCCGTCTGGTCCCGGGGCTTTGCCTGACTTGCACCTCCTGAGCTGATAGTAAACATCCCTTTCAGTGAAGGTGATGGAGTCGGGATGCTCCAGCGCTGGGAGGTCCCTTAACAATCTCTCGCACTCGGCAGAGTGGTCAGCCTTGTCGAATCTGGCAAAGAAGCTGTTAAGTTCCACAGTGAAGGAGATGGGGTCAGTGGGTGATGTGCGGGTCCTTGATGCAGTATCAGTAAGTGTCCCCACTTTTAAGACTACGGTGTCGCAGCAGAGCATGCGCCTATTTATTAGCCATCACCCACCCTCCAAAGCTAACAGGCAATAATAGACATATTTCTCAGTGTGATAGCCCCTGCCTGTTCTCTCTCCCAGCAGCTTCACTTCATTAGTTCCAGGTAACTAGCGTAGCATGGGATGAGATGGTGGGATCCCTATGAACAAGCCCTGAGCCACGCTGCCAGCTATTTAGTGTTACTAAATATACAACTGTAGTACACACAATGATGAAACCCTGCACCTTATTTGGAAAAGCCAATAAAAATATTAAAAGACAGGAAATAAAATGAAATATTAAATCTCAGTCAAAGGTAATATGACAAATAGAGTGCGCAGTTCAATGACACCAGAGGTACCACAGTTAAAAATTAGTAAGGGACATTGGGATATTTTTTCATTACGTGTTATGTGAATAGGTTTTTACATTTTTTTTATTACATGTCATGTGGCTTCAATTGCATATCCATGCACATATATGCACCTGTATGAGCTATGTTGTGCTCATCAGTTGTCTTTGTGCTTGTGTGGCAAGTTCCCTCTATAGCTTGCTGGTATTGTGATTTAGAATAAGAGGGAGACTTGACGACAGTCTTCGAAAGCAGCCGACCCTCTTTGCTAACGGAAGTACACAAATAAAGAGCATAGAAAAAACAATCCCTCCTTCCAATATATTTGAGACCTGATCCTAGTACAGACCTTTCCACTAAGGGCTTTGAATAGATTTGAAGCTTGAATCTGAGAAGGGTCCTTTCAGTTTATAGGACTGCTGTAGATTTACAGCAATAACAGAGAGGGTTTTGTGTCTCTGTGTGTACCCTTACTGGTCAGAAAGTTGTCTTGCAGACTGGCGCAGTGTTACTGTGTGTTCTAGATGTATGTCTCCTGCTTCTTATTCATTTTGTCTCTTTAACGCTGCACCACAGGTTTCTCTCTCTTCTTATGAGTTCACTTAACCAGTGCTAAATGTATAGGTATATTTCTGGAGAAAAATGCTGACAACTTTTTAGAGTAAATCAAATTTCAGTTTTATTGATCATGATCTGAATGCAATCTACCACATCAGCTGCCGCTGTGTTGTGAGGCACATGGACTCAGTTGTGCTTTTACCAATGGCCTTACATTCTTTTATTTTCTCCACCCAGACATCGACGAATGCCTGGAGAACAATGGCGGCTGTGATCACTTCTGCAGGAACACAGTGGGCTCCTTCGAATGCAGCTGCCAGAAAGGCCACAAACTGCTCACTGATGAACGGACATGCCAAGGTCAGTGACTGACAGCTGTCAATCACATAGATTCTCACTGTGTCATCTCTCCTGTCACCCATCAGTCAGCTCATTTGTTTTCTGCTGGACATCAGTGGGGGTTGATGGTTATCTACCTTGCGTGGGGCAACAAGCACTGACACCCTTTATCCAATAGCTCAGCTCGGCTACTTAATCCAATTGTCTCTTTTATCAGCGAATAGAGAGATCCCTTAGCACACAAAACAGAGCTTTGACTGAGAAAAATAGGTTTTTTGCCTCTGCAACGGTTAAAGCCAAAGCCACAGATGTATTGGATTGGGGCACCTTCTTCTGTGCCTTTTTACGCCCACTGACCTCTGTTAGATGAAGATGGGATCAGCAGGGGACGAGTGTTGAGTTAGTTTGTATTGCAGCTGTAACGGGCCCATTCAGAAAAAGAATTCAAAGTAGACTTAATATCTGTGGTAAAATGTTTATACTGTATAATTTAATTTCAAGTACAATTAAATTGCTTTAAAAAGCATAGGTCTCCTTCATTGGCCGGCAGCTACTGGTAGACAATACAATATTATCATATACACATGAGAAGGAACCAGACATGGCTGAAAGGATTAGTGAAACTAACGTGTGAATGGGAAAATGGTGCCTTAGAGCAAGTTTGCATCTTTGCTGGAGTCAGACGAGAAAATCAATATCACTTTGGTCTCTGATCCTGTCCAGGGATACAGAAGGTCCTGCAGGACATTACTCGAGAGAAAATATACTCTTTCCATTAAGTTCAGTGCTTCCACGTCTTAGTGGATCAACTGGACTCACAGAGAAGATTTTTATCGGTCATGAAGATGACCAAAAGGTACATTTGTCCTGTCTTTTTAAACTCCAACTGATATAGTTTTAAAGTTTGAATGTATCCGAATGCTTCACTGAAATGCATTCATGAGAAAAGCTCAAACATGCATAGTCATCTTTCCCTGGCAAGATAATGTAGAGTTTGTTGCAGCAGTGTAGCTGACTTCCTGGACTGGGTAAGTAGTGTAGCGAAGAAGCCTCCTTGTGATCAACGACTGTGTTTGTATGACCAAAGGCAGATTCTTGCTTACAAGTTGCAGCAAGACAGATGGGAGGGCAGACTAACACAAAATTCTTTTATTAACAACAAAACCCTGGGGTGCTTCTGTCCTCGGCCCAAACCCACAAACAGTGTGGGTACACGTGGGTGTTTGTGTGTCCTGGATCAACTACGCATGATCCGTGGTGTGTTTGTATCCTTTAATAATGTGGTGTTGAGTGTTGTCAGCCACATCAGAGCACCCGCGCCTATCTCTGACACACCTTGGTCCGTACCATGCCAGCCAGTAGCTGCCAGGTTTATCCTATCCACTGACATCTGGACTGTTCAGCTTCAACGTGACCTTAAAATGAAATATAATGTTTAATTTGTCAGCTCTTTCTGTGCCAGTAAGCTTCTCCAGAGAAGCTCGATCCTGGTCATCCCCTACATGCCAGTGTGAGAGCATTTGCCAGAAGTGGCTAAGAAACTCAAGCAGAAAGATGAATCGTTTTGCCATAGTTGCAAAAGCAATTTCCACAAATGATTCCTTCTACTCTAAATGTTTAGAGAGGCAGAGAGATAGAGAGAACATTGTCAGCAGTTAGATAAATGTTGAAACACCTCATCATGGCTGAGGGTGTGTCTCGCAGGAAAAACACATTAATTATTTTATATACGTTCATCTTACATTAAACATTTGCCAACAGCTCCTGTTGGCCTGGATCAGTTTATGTAAACTCTGCTTGTGGCCTAGCTCAAAACAGGCAAGCTATTCCTAAGTCCTCACATGGACAGTTGCCTGGAATATTTACCGAGCCAACATCCAGGCCTGAACAACTTCCTCCACATGACAAACTCCATTATAACATTTCGTATTTTTAGCTCCTGTAAAGCCACGTGGAACAGCTTGAAATAAACCAGGTGAGTTTGAAATGCTGTCCTCCATTCCTGATAGGTTAATAATATTTGGTGCTGGACAAGTATACATAAACACATGTGCAGGCAGGCGTGCACACTCATACATACACACATACTCAGACGGACTTTGACGCAACACTGAATGAGACTTCTCGACCTCATTCCAGTGGAGTCTTTTGGTTTATTAGAACTAGTGCCACAAAAGTGGGAGGTTAAGAAGCATTTTCACTGATGGCCAAATGAGGCTGTTTGAAGGTGGAACGTCAGGGATATTTAGGTTTGTTGTGAAATCTGATATTCCAGGGTATAATTGGCCATTTTTGACTATTTTTGATTTTGCCATTATATTTCACCTTAAAAACTATTTACTTGGTGTCATTATTTTCAGCACAACCTCACATGTGTGACTGTACAGTTATTTTTTCATTTTGACAGACTGTTTAACACAATGGACCTAAAATCACAAAAAAAACTTAATCACAGTAGGAAAAAGTTTTTTTACTGTGAAAACCACAAATATGTTTAACAAACCATTTTTTTATTATTTATGATGCAAATTTAAATTGTTGCTTGCTGAATATGTGCATACATTTTAAAAATGTACAAAGTTATGTGTAACTATTTACATTTAAATGCAGGCAATGCTCAGGTCTGCCTGAGCTCCTTCCAGCTGAATGAAGAGCTGCACTGCCTGCTCCACATTCAGCTTCTCATTGTTTTGACTCATTAACCAAAAACCGACTCCACTACACACTAAACACACAACACCAAACACTACATAACACACTACTATACACTCCAAACGCTAAATGTCACAAATCTCTCAACTCTTAATATCGCTGTCTGTACGCCGACCTAAGTCCGTTTTTTTTGACAGGTCGGTGCGTCCTTTCCGTCGACTTGGGAGGTGGGCCGTGTGGGTTAGCTAGCGGCTAGCAGCTAGCTACAGACTAACATCCACAGATTCCGATTCCACTTTGTTGTTCGCGCGTCTCCGCATCTCCTCAGACCCGAACAGACTCGGTCCAGACCGTTTAGTCTCATTAATCCACAACAGTAAGTTTAGATCATGCACAGAACAGAACTGGACCGAACCGCCGGCAAAATCCCGGTCCAGCTCGCGCCGCTGCTGGTATAAATCTGTCTCCTCAGACCCGAACAGACACGGTCCGGTCTCGTTTAGTCTCATGAATCCACAACAGTCAGTTTAGATGCACAGAACAGAATGGGACCGAACCGCCGGCAAAATCCCGGTCCAGCTCGCGCCGCCGTAGGTATAAATCCGCTTGTTTCTTAATGTGTGTGTCTAGGCTTGAGCTCTGCAGTGATGCGCACGTGACTGTGATGGCTCCGGTGGACAATGCTCCCGAATTTGTGAAGCATTTATTAAATACTTTATTCACGGTATCATTGCAGTCCAAACAAATGCGAAGTTGCACACCACTGAACCAAACGGCAGCCATGTTGAAACTCTCGGGTCAGTCTGATGCTGATCCACAGAGATATTTGAGGCACACAGACAGTCAGACAGACAGACAGAGCTTCCTTGCTTTTATAGAGAGATGAGCTCTTGTCTTAGTTTGGTTTAGAGCTTATGTATTTGTTTACTATAATGTCCACTGTGATTAATAGGATGGCCTCTTTAGTCCGTGGTGAGGAGCTTGTGTTTGTCCATAAATGAGTCATTAAGATCACAATGTCTGTAAACCACTCATCTCACTGACCTCTGCTTCCACCAAAACTTCTACGCTCTCATTGGATTGATTTAGACAAGTTCATCATTCTATTAACGCATGTGAAATCTCCTATCACAGTATGTCTGTTTGTCACTATCATCATAGTAATACTATTGACCTTATGACCCTGTTTTGATGGCTCTGTTTCCGGTTTTGGTCTCTTAACTTGTGTTTAAAGTCACATTCTTTTAGGTTTACATGGCCTGCTATGCATTGCTTGAAGTTGAGAATTTGGTCATTCAGATGACTTGACAGCATATATCAGATAAAGAAGATGATCAAAGTTATGTTCGTCATTACTGTTATTAGCTTACAATTAGCTTAAGAACCTTTATTTTTCAGCACTCGATAAGCCCCCCCACCCACCCACACACCCACACACACACCCACACACACACCCACACACACACACACACACACACACACACACACAAAAATGCTTAATCTATCATGAATGGTTCGACTGCTCCCCCCTCCCTTCTCATGCAATGGACTATTCCATGTTACTGCGCATGTGCAAGCTTGATTCAGGAAGACGGTAGCAAAACAAACTAGGCAATTCCCCGCCGGGGAATCGCGAGAGTGGGCTGTGCGCTTTGCCCCGTGACGAACAAAAACTGCAAAAGCTAAAGCAAAAGTTGAATCCCACATTGATAATTTGGACTTTGACCTAGACACACCATTCAAACTTTGAAATGTAGATAAAAGTATGCCAGAGATGTCGATGTTTGTAATCTTTCTTTCAATCTTTTCATCTGGTCTCATTTACTTTGTGTGTGTGTGTGTCTGTGTGTTTGTGTGCATGTGAGTGAGTGTGTGTGCGTGTGTGTGTGTCTCTCTGTCTCTGCGATTTTTTGACCTAGTCTCATTCATTCCTTATGGGAAAGTTTACGCAGTTTACGCAGGTTACGCAGGAACGTTCAAGTTTTCGCGACGTAAACGTTCTAGAAAACTGATTAACAATCTGTGTGTGTGTGTGTGTGTGTGTGTGTGTGTCTGCGACTTTTTTGACCTCATCCCATCAGGGCCGCTGGAAGTGATTTTGAACAGGGGGTGCTGTGAACATTTTTTTTTGGACAAAAAACCTATGAGCCTATAGGCCTATTTAAAATAAATTTTAAACATAAATAAATAGATTGAGATTCACTACTTTATTGTCACATACACTTCAGTGCACACAGCCAGAGCCTGTAACACAGAGACATCATCAGTTCTCAAATGAATATGCGCTATTAGTTAAACTTCACAATAATGCTATAACAATGCAATAGATTTGGTCAGCTGGCATGAACCTGGGTCACTGCACCATCTACGTTTATGTCACACGCGATTCTATTAGCTCCAAATCCTTTTACGCACACCACAAGGAAATAATCTCTGACTATTTAAGCAGTTATTGAATCGCTCTCCAAATCCAATACGCAAAGATGGCACGCACAAAATAACACTTTCCGTCTCCATCTCCAACCTTTTGACGCACACCACAAGGAAATAATCTCTGACTATCTAAGCAAGTTATTGAATAGCTCTCCACATCCTATACGCAAAGATCACACGCACAAAATTAACACTTTCCGTCTCCATCTCCAACCCTTTTTACGCAAACCACAAGGAAATAATATCTGACTATTTAAACGTTATTTAACAGTTCTCCGCATCCATTACGCACAGGACACACGATCAAAACAACACTCTCCATCTCAATCTCCATCCCCACCACCTTGCAAAAATACTCTAGTGTGACGTTAAACTGCATGAATATATGAAGATGCGCGGCGGCACCAGGCTCTTACTTTGAGCTGCAGGCTTTACTAGTCTGCTGCAGCCATGGATGTATGCTGCATGGAACCAGCGGGAAACCTCTTTACTCGGCGGCCGACCACTAGCCTGCCTGACGTTGACAACGTAACTTCCGTGAACCTGTGTTGATTAGGCCTAAAAATGATTATTTATTATCATTTAAAGTCACGTTATAGCCTATGTGTGTCAAAATCATTTCCCAAAATATTCATAAAGAATTTATAAATTGTGCAAAATATTTTTAATACACTTTTTAAAAATCTCCCTCTCGTCACAAGGGGGTGCTGCAGCACCCCCAGCACCCCCACTTCCCGCGGCCATGCATCCCATTCATTCCTTATGGGAAAGTTTATGAAGGTTTTCGTACGTCACGAAAACATGAACGTTCTAGGAAACTGATTAATGAATCTGTGTGTGTCTGTGTGTGTATCTGTGTGTGTGTGTCTTTCTGTCTCTGTGTGTGTCTGTCTGTGTGTGTCTGTCTGTGTGTCTGTTTGTGTATGTCTGTCTGTGTCTGGCACTCCCTCTGTTGGCCCAGCTGATCCTGGTTGAAGTCTCATGAAGTTTTGTGGTCCTAGTTTCAGAAATGTGGAAATAAGAGCGAGTTTAAAAAAGGTGAAGTTTGGAAAATCCACTCCCTGATTTACATTGGAGTGAATGAGCAGTTGAGAGCTACTCTTGTCGGTTAGAGGCAAATAATTCAAAAACCGTAAATTCAACCGATAAAGTAGATACATTGGGAGAAAGAAGACAAGTGTGGCTACAACTATGGTAAATATCACTGTTTTTGAGTGACATTTGTGGCCGGGATCGTCATGGAAAGAGAACATTTCTGAGGAAATGTTTGAGTTTCTCTCACTCTGTCAGTTGGCTCCCCCACTCTGCTGCACGAACATTCCGCCATACACTCTCATTGAAAACCCTGAATTTTTCCAAAATCACTCACCGTCGTTAAAGGGTCAGAGTTCAAAATATTCAAATACAATGTTCAAATACAACTCAAATAGATAAGACTTGTGCCTACATTTTAAAGTTTGAATGGTGTTTCTAGGTGAACGTATGCCAGAGCAGGAGATGTTTGAAAAACGTTGCAGATTTGCGACTTTTTTGACCTTGTCCCATTCATTCCTTATGGGAAATATATTTTGAAGAG